>JAIUCT010008221.1:0-19831 GCA_021307375.1 Tetraneura akinire
TATTATTATTATTATTATTATTATTATTATTATTATTATTATTATTAAATACCCGCGCGCATGTGTGTGTGTGAAATGTGTATAAAAAGAACAATAATAATACGGTGCGTGTGCGCTAAGTTCAGAGATTTTTACGTACGATAATAAACCCAAACGTCGACGGCGACGGGGATAGAGAGCGTAAAAAAAAAAAAAAAATGCTTAAATACAGATGAAGAACCTGTAAAATCCGACGTGCTCGTTACACCATATACCGTGGTACTATATAATTATTTCATTCATTAACCGCATACCTATGACACGGAAAATCTTCACATCCCATCTCTGGTCCATTGTCTGAGGCATTTATATATGGACTTATATTTATACAAAACTCGAGCCATTATAATTATGATTAAACGATTTTTAGTTTTTATTATTATTATTATTTTATATATTTTAATATACAAAATAAATATCACGGTTCACTGCCATATACAATAATATAACATTATATTATATAGATACGTTCGTTTTTGTGCCGGCACGGGATAAATATATTATGTCGCGTGCAGAACACGTACTAAATAAGAATTTTTTTTTTTCAAAAAGCCCACGTATAATTATTACCGCAATCATAATATTATTATGTTATATTATATTATTATGTCTGCAACGAGTTCTGCTCAATAATTGTGCGCAGGATACGGTTAAGTACTTTACAAACACGTATCAATATTTATTATTGAGGTCAAAATTATAATACGTATACATATACAATATATATACAATAAAATGCAATATAACGTATAATTTAAACGTGAAATCGGTATATTTTAAAATTAAAATACCAAAAATTATTACATATTATATTTATATCATAATATAATTAAGCATTTTTAGCAGTGATTTTATTACCTCAATATGTTTTTATGAAATTTCGTAAAGGTTCGATATTAATTTTTTATATTTATGAAAGGATTTCAAAATTTTTTTTTTTTATTTTGTATAATAATAATATACCTACCCTCAACATTTTCATATTTTTGAATATATTTTTGGCTTTTGAGTATTTATAATTATAGAAATAGTTATTAACTTTTTTGTTCTAACTATTTTTTGTGAATTTAATTAAATTCGCATTTTTTAGAAATATATAAATATTATGTATAGGTTCATTACATGGAAATTGTAATATTATTAAATTTTGGAATTAAAAATATCTTATCTATAATCTTTATTTATATGAAATATAAAGTTATATTAAGTTAAGTCTTATTTATATATTAAAATAATCCTATACTTAAATTATTATTTAAAAAAAAATTAATATTTAATTATTTGTTGTTGAAATGTAACAATAATAATTAAAAAAAAAACACGTTAAAACAGATAATTTAAATTAATAATTTTTTTAAATATTTAGAGATTTAAATCAAAAAGTAAATAATATGATGATATATTATTCATTTAAGAAAATATATATTATATTATTGTCAATTTGTATTTTTTAAATATTATTTATTTGTTTTAATTATTAATTAATATACAGTTGATAACGCGTTATTTTAATTTATTAAATAATTTGTTTTGAATATTTAAATTTACTACGCGTATTATCACAATATCGTATAATGGTACAAAGATAGTTATATAGTTCGAAATGTACGCACAAAATAATCAAACAGTAGAGTATAAATGTAAATAATATGATTGAGTGAGAAATTAACCTGAAATTGCATAATATTATTTGCAGATAAAAGTTTTTAAAAACGTTGTGTTCACTGTGCCCGATTATAATACAATATTTCTATTTCTAAATGAGTTACTCATGAGCTATCCAGCGGTTGATCGAGAATTTCCCGTTACTCCACTGGCTACCATGTTGGTCGGCTATTCGAGGCATGAGGTAGATTCGATTGTGACCGAAGTAATGACACAAGACCGGGTGCTAGAACTCAGGATCAATCCTTTAAGTCCTCTAGAGTTCATACCAGCTATAATGAAATATCCGAAAAAAGGACCGGTAATGTGCGATCGATACTACAATTGGTACAACAAATACATGCCTATGGGCATATTAAAGGGAATAAAAATGATAGAACAGGCGGAAGCGAGAAAAAAGAAGAAGAAACCGAAAAAAAAATAAAATTTCCCATTTAAAAATTTATATTTTACATAGTAGGCATGTTATATTTAACGAAGGATTTTAAATAATAAAAAAAAAATATTTTATGTTTACTCTTTTTCATTTCATTGGAGTTCATAAGACCTTTTGTTATTTAAAGGATCAGGATTTAATAGTATATAGTGTATAGTCAAGTAGGTTTAATAATACCATATTATAATATATAAGGATTTAAAATATTAAAAATATATGAGAAAAAATAACATTTTAGATTTGAGTGAAGCAAAAAATGTATTGGTTTTCAATGATGTGTCTTTTCTTTTTATGTTTTTATATCTGAAAACACATTTTCGACCTGAAATAATGCTCCAATTTTCACGAATAGCATATATTTCCAGTAGGAAAGTAGATATAGTAAGTACTTTATTTAGGACAACCTAACCGTCAGATTTGGGTATTTAGATGACTCATTCAGTGATTTTATGGGCATTTATATCGAACGCAGAGACTGATAAAGATACTATAATTTTAATCAATATATATAATATGTATACTCGTATTATCTAATGAACTTCTGTCAAAATCGTGTTTTCTAATGTACCTATAATGATTTATCATTGTATTCAAATTTTAATCAAAATTCAACACTATATCTTCTTTAGACCTGCATGTATCCCTTCTACAACAGTATCAGCTCTTTTTATAGAATTTGTTGTAATTTATAATGAACTAAACCCGAAAAAACGTATATTGAGGAGAATATGTTTTTCATCTTTGTACTCGTATATATTGTGTTTTATGAAAATCAAAATTTCATTTTGCGAAAAACGATCGATTATATTTTATATATATTTAAAATATAAATTATAAGAATTTAATATTATGTAGACTACACTGTTACGAGCGGATTTTTTGAAAAGATCCAGTACTATTTATTATCTACTATAAAGGTAAATAAATTACTTAAAAAAGATAATAATAATATGTACCTATTTACTATAAGAAAATATATAAATTGCGGTTACAAAGAAAAGTATATATTATATATAGTCGATATGGGTATAAACGAACGCGTAAAAATATAAAAAATCATTCCATGGTCGGCGGTAAGTTCGTTTGGACTTGTAGGTAAGTTTTTTCTTTTCTTTTCTTTTTTTTTTTTTTTTTTTTTTTTTTTGTATCCTCAGCAGTCGGCGACAGCAGATTTTATTTCACGGTCCACCGAGCGCGCGCCTCCCCATTCGGAGCGTTTGACGCGTGAGGCGCGAGCGAGAGGAAACGACGGTCGGGCTACGGCGTGATGGAAACGGCCGTGCGCGCGCGATGTGCGGTTGCCAAGGGGGCCGACGATGGACGGACAGCCGCGGAGAAGGGCGAATTTGAGCCCGGAGCACATTGATCGGCGCGAAGCTCGTACCGCGCGCCCGTTGTAACCGTGCGAAAGCTCAATATGGCTCCACCCGCCTAACGCGCGTACACACACACACGCGTCGTGCGACAACCATCATCTCGACATCGTCGTCCATTTTGTTATATGTATATAATACGTATATATATATATATATATATGTATATATATATAATATACGTATAGGTATATATATTTATTCTCTTTGGTACATTTCTTAGTTCTTGGACGCTAAAATATGATTATGACATAATATATATTATCAATATGCGCATAACGGATGTTCCATGTGCCCATAAGAAATATTATTACTATTGTAATTATATATATCACATATTCTATCTTCTTTTTTTGTGTATACAGACGTTTTACGTTGTACGTAAGAATATTTTTGTTACACGAACAATAAATAATATATAATATTTTAAACGTTAGAATTTAGAATCAACTGTTTGTCTTAATAACTATCAACGCAAGACAATAAATAATATTTCAGAATATCGAATAAAAAAAAAAAAAATGGAAAGATATAATCGCGGTAGTGTATAAGTATATTATAGGGCACACGAACAACAATATTATTATAATATTATTACGTAATACACGATTGTCAAATTATTTTGTCACGATAACATAATAATATTATATTATAAATACTTTATGGTACATATATGGTAATAAATAATACTATTATTGCATTAGAATATTATTTATCGGCGTAATAATTTACCAGCTACCTATATTTATTATATAATAATATGCGATATCATATCAATATACAGTATTACAGTAACCTATAATTGTTTCAACTTTCAACCATGAATATACACATATACCGTGACCGTGGTTATAGTCAGCACGCACATATGAACGTACGAAACTGTAGGTATATATATATGATCACTACTGGCGAATTACCCCCTGGGTATATCACAAAACAACTGTATTATAATATGTAATCAATAATTGTATATATGCGCAATCATATACGACCTTTAAATTTAGATACAGATTGTATTTGTATACACTGCAAATATTTAACGTGTAAAATTAATATTTTATTACTTTTTGATTGTAATTGCACGCCTTTATCGTCCCTTATTATACATATAATAATAATTTAATATTATATATTAATAATTATATAGTACGATTTATACTCTACGTAATTCACACAGATCACAATGCTGCAGATTTGTCACTTTTGTCCGTTAGAATTAAAATATTCGAAAATTCCGCGGGCTTTACGGCTTTAACACTATATTATTATAATACTTATCTATACGTCATATTATATAATAATATAATATTATAATGTATATTATGACCCGTCTTCCGAATCGCCGTGGTTAGGAAGTTTCCCGATCGCTCGAGGCGTTGCGCAACTGAATAAATAACTTTGATATGGAAATAGAATAATATTATTACATATTGTGTTTTATTGCGGTTTTCTGCGATTTGTTTCTTATATTTTTCTTCCTGGATAAATAAAATAAATATTAATTCAACAATATATTTTTGTTAAATTTTAATTATAGGCATGTCGAATTTTTGTTTTTGAACCAGACATATTATGTATAATTTAAATAAAAATAAATTATCGTTTTAATCGAATCTGGTACGAGTATGTAAAACGATATGTCGATATACTAATCAGTACTCAAGGCCGTACTTAGAAAACAATTTCAGGGTTTGAAAAATAAAAAATATTCTTAATTTTTATATAGATATATAATACTGTCTGAGTATAAATGATAAATAAATAAATATATTATCACAATTAAAAATTAAACTAATATTTTAAAGTTATCAAAAAACGTTATAATGTCATATATTCATATTAATAAATATAAAGTGTTCATATAATATATATTTATTAATAATACTGTTTTTATCTTAAATATTTTATAAATTAAGTAGAAATATGAAAACTTTGGAGAGGGTTTAAACCCCTAAAACCCCCCTATCAGATACGACCTTATCAGTCCTTAATCGTTATGATAAAATAATAAAGTCTTTATAACGATTGATTTAATACGGCCAACGGACATAAACGCATATTTTTTCATTAATTTCAGTAATTTTAATACATAAGCATCGCATATTATTCTTTTATGGTCGGCGGCCAAAATATTCGTATTCAAATCCATTTTTATTCGTATACGGTTATATATATAAAAAAAAAAAATTTCACCATAATAATAAACCAATCTTTTAATACGTTGAAATTTAATTTAATATGTACATTATAATCATAAAAAAATATATAAATATTTAATAAGATTATAATTCGTAATCCATTTGAATATTCGATACGCTATATATTATCAACTTATATTATATTTTTATACATTACAAAAATATATTTTTGATACTTTGATCTTTGACGTTATGTAAAGATTTATCATAAATATTATATTATATATACTCGCTTATATAGTTTTAAGATATAAGAATAAAATACATATTGCGTATTATGTAATATTATTATTAATATTATTGTTATTATGAAATTTAAAACATATTATGTGGGTACCAATGGTACCGTACCATAGGATTTTTATCCTCGAAAAGCAAGAACGGATCGATCGAGCAATGCATAATATTAGATAGATATTATCTTATATGCTCGTATTTATAATCATAATTTTACTGATGGAACGTATAATAATTTATAAACACTGAAAACTATTGATTTTGATATCGAGATTTGGGTTTACAGATAAATGTGCATATTATATAATATGATATATTATCAATTTAATGTATATATAATTATTATAACGTCATGTTTGTGTGTATCCATATGGGTAATTTCTCAATATATCGAAATGTAATATTACGAATATTCGAAATTCGTTAATCGTATTAAAATATTATGTTTTTACAATGAATTTATTTAATTAGAACTACGGCACATTAGTAAATTTTATAGATTTATAATTAATAACGATGATAATATAAGATATATAAGATATAACAATATATCTAGTAATTTTTAAAATATATTTCGTGTATTGAACATTTTTTTTTTATTTTACTCCTTTTTTTTATCAATAATATTTTTTGACATAACCGTTTGTAGATATAAAAAAAATCATTCGAACATTCAATAACGTATATTTATTTAAAAATTACCGAGTTACTCGAATTATATTTTTTTTTTTATTATTATTATTATTTAATGATAATTAAGTTACAAAAAGAAAAAAGGCAATCGACATAGGTATTATAAGCAGCACACGATTTATACGTATAATAAATAATAAAATAATTTTAATAAACTTTCGACTAAATAAATGATAATATTATATATATATATAATGAAACTTTTTTTTTTAACATTATTGTTCGTTAATTGTGGTCTTGTTTTTTTATTTCTTACTTTTTCAATTTTGTGAAAGTTTTACTCGTTAATAAAACAACAACAACAACAAACATTCTTTTCATTTTCAGTAAAAAAAAAGCAAATTTAATTATGAAACTACTATTATTGCCCCGTTGATAAAGTTCGTTTAATTCGCCCGACCAGACGAGAAAAAAATGATTATAGTCTAATAAGGAACATATATTATTATATTATTATATTTTACTACCCATTATATATAAAAAATCTTTTAGACGATGGTACCTACGCGTTTGCCGTATTAATATATTACTATTTTTTAAAATATATTCATATTTCCACTGTTTATTTATTTATAATTTTCTACTCGAATATTCCATGGACGTGGTATATGGTAATATATGAACGTGTATTTTGTTATCATTTCACTTATTACACGCGAATAACTCTTATTATAAATAAAAACAAATGAAATATTATTATGAAACAAAAATAATAATATAACGGGTTTAGATTCCTGCTGGGTGCACTTTATAGAAAAGGATTTTTTATTTCCATATTAAATTTCGTAGGTATACCGAAAAGGCCATCTGTTCGCGTTAAAAAATAAAAAAATACTTCGTTCTCTATAACTCTTTTTTTAATGCACACTATTTTCTATACATATTACATTAAAATTATAGGTTATATAAACCGTTCTACAATGTATTATAATATTATATATTATACGTATAAAAATAAAAGTTGGTCCATTCTATACGTGAGATGTTTCATATTATAATCGTATATACTTTTTAAATGCATTATTTTTTTAAAAAAAAAATGTTCGCTTTTTTATTCTTACCACAAGCCTTTATTTTTTTTCAATTAATATGCCGCGACGCGAGATCTTTTGATGTCTGTATATAGTTAATTGACTCATTTCGTAGGTACGCGCACGAGGTTGTTTACATGTCATTTACACACAGTTGTGATCCGACAACCCTTTCTAAATCGGACCGACCCCTTATTATTATGTATACATCATATATACATACGCATATATAATATGTATTATGTATTACAGAGTAAAATTTAAATTTCACGGACGAATTGGTTTGGTTTAAAATCAATTTTGTATTTGTAATTCGAATCATTTCGGCCGAAAGCGAAAAACACGCGCTTCGGCGGCGTCACCGCACGCTGATGCGGCCTCGTAATCGTTTTATTCGCGGCGTCTTCGGCTTTCCGTTACGATAGCAATGTCCGCTCCGATTGAACTCACCCCTATCCTCTTCAAAGTTGGTTTAATATTCAATTTTTGTCACCCACAGATCATTAAGGCCCCATCGTGATGACAGTCACCCTTCATTAATGTCACAGTATAGAAAAAATAAAAATAAATCAATATTTTTACACGATTCCGAACTCTCGTAATATTATAATAATTATTATACTCGTATTTACAAACGATGATGTAGGTAAATGATTTTTTCAAATATAACGTTTTATTTTTTATACATTATACGTATTAAATAATTAAATAAAATACTCAAAGTTTTCATTTTATTGATTAAAACTACTATCGTTATATAGTGATGGAAATAACTAAAGTTTATAATATTAATTCGCTATACCTGCAGCGGAGTTATAAATTATATATTATTATTTCTGCAGGTAAATTTTAACTGATTAAAATTCTGGGTAACAAGAAGACTCTATTATATTTAATCAAGTTCGACGCTATTTCATTTACGCAATATTAAACTGCACACAAACGTTAAACCATTGCCCATTGGTCGTTTTTAATTATTGAAATGACACAATGTAAAATACCATTGCGTGATTCATATTTTATTCGTTCGTACGATTGTATGGAGCGAAAAAAACAACCCTCCTTAATCCTTCAGAAATATCCTATATACGGTGTAATATGTATTTTACAATCCATTAGGTCTAATCCGGATAATTGTTCGTGTAAATAGCTCTGCGATAGAGGGCAATTGAACACAAAATAAAACGTCCTCTGGTAAGAGTTTTTAATATTCTCATACGTTTGCGCGATATAATTAAAAGAAAAATATTATGGAGTATTACACTATACGTATACTATACATAACTGCATGTATTATTTGAAATAAAATAATAATGATCGAATCTATATAATAACGTAATCGTCGTGTTTTAAATAATTTTATCTAAATCAACATATTTATTATTATTATATGGGTACTGGTAAATGAAACCACGCGCGTTAAAATAATAATTAATGATAATGATTGTTTTTAACGAGTGTTTGCGTAAAGTTTTACTTTGGTTAATTGCGGGAAAAGTAAATACATTTTGGACTTTGGTCAATACTCTCATACACACAGAGATTTATACAACCCGCTGAACAAACCACTGTAATAATAATTATTTTATTATATAAGATGACATTATTCGTAAACATCATAAAACTTTTTAATTTGGTACGTATTAAAAAATTTAATACTAAAAGCCCTTTAGATACTAAATATTTTTTTTTTTAACATTTTAAATTTCCAACTCTATTGCTATGTTTAAAATATTTTATAGATATTTACGCGTATTTATGAGAATTACGCAAAATATTATTATTAGTGGATTTAAAATTATATATATTCAATATTTTAATTCATTCATTAATAAATAATTGTACTCGCTTGTTTTTGTTTTTTTGGCACGTTATTGAAATTGGTATATATGAACGCATCTACCGAGAAATATAATAAGAATAATATTTTTAATAAAATTAGAGGAATAAGATTTTAAAAATGTTAACCTTATTATAGATATATTTTTATAGTAATGGAATTTAAGAATGTATTTTTATTTATTTATTTTTTTTTTTTTTTTTGCTTTCCAATCTCAAATGTATTTTTATAGCATACGGTCGTTTATAAAGTGTAAATAACTAAAAGTTCATTCGGTATTATTAAATTATTTTTAAACTTTTCGCACGAAGCAAAATATAGAAAAATTACAGATTATTTTTTATATTCATGCGTATAGGTACTATTTATAATATGTAATATTCGTTTATAAAGCAATTCGAGTACCTAATATTCTACTATAAATTGCATACAAAATAGTACCTATGTATACGAGTATAATATTTTCATATAACGATAAATTATTGTTTTTATAAAATTAAATTGATTATTTTACTTTAAAATTTAGTTACTCTGTTGTATTCAATAATAAATTGTATTTCAATAAAGCATAATACCAGTCCCTTTATGCAGAGAACTATTGCTATACCGACTACATAATATAAATTCGCGGTCGTGCAAAAAGGGAGAAGAAAAACATAAAAAAAAAGAGTCGTTTGAATACGTTGTTTAAAAAACAAAAAAAATCAGTATTCGCCTCATCGTCTTCTATCTGTTCGTACGCATTTCTAAGCATATATATTATCATCGCACCACGGAAAACTCCGTAATTGCGTCAAATCACACTCGAACAGATTATTTAAAATATAATTTATGTAAAATAGTATTACCAGCTGATAACAGTACAACAGACTATCGGAATGTTGAATGGCAACCATATAGTTTATAATATCCTGGATAAATAGTATAGATATAATAATATAATAACAACACTTAATTTTGTATTATTTAATATATATTTACTCGCCTACATACACGACATTCGGATATATAATAATGTTATGATCCTCATATACGATTCTATAAATATATTATTATTATTATTATTATTATTATTATTATTATTATTATTATCACGTGTATTATATACTATATGATTACGGGTGTCAGCGCGCGACGGCGGCGGCGTAACCCCAGGGCGGTCGGCACGATCCTCTCGACGACGAAACGTCACACTATTATATTATATAATAATATTTTAATATACACAAACGCGTTTATTATATACCCATTTTATACTTACATTAAATCTAAATAATATTATATTAATTTGGTACGCGTTTCGGTTCTCTGACTACCGAATTTTATAATATATATTATCATAATATCATATAATTATTATTATTTTAAACAGTAGTAATTTTCCGTTATAATATCGTGTGTGTATTGTATATGTATATATTAATATTATATATTTTTGAATAACGTTCACGTATTATAATAAATAATAATATAATAATATATACCTAAATATTATAATTTGTTTTTCTATATTTTTCCAGACAGATCTCTCGAATTATATATGGCAGTCGATAGTCTCGTGCGTACCTATATGTAAATCGAGCGCGCATATTAAAACGCGAGTTGGCCGTCGAGAGATGTCCAAATAACGAACAGTAGCCGCGCGGTCGGGCTACTGATTGCTATAATTTCCGTGTTTGGCCTGCAATAATAATAATAGGTCTCAACAGTAGCCGGCGTACGGTAGTCGGCGTGTGATTGACGCCGGCATGTGCCCCGAGACAAATATTATGTGTATTTATTAATATAATAAGTATCTAATAATACTAACAATATTATTATTTTTTATTTTTTTTTTTTTAACTTCTCCCCCGACACACTCGTGCATCGTTTCATTTAAATATATACGATTGTCCGCGTTATTGTTATTCCCACGTGATTTACATTTTTCTATAAATTCATCGCATATCCATAATATACGTATTATACTTATACAGGTATTTATTTATAGCGGGAATACGTTATTATACGTGAAATGTTTGTGTGTCTAGACAAATGTATATTATATAATGTATATATACTTCTGCTCGTCCGAAAACCTATGTTTAAAATTCTTCGAATTTCCATAATCGGTAGCCATCGAATGAGCGTATCGGTAGCTCGGGGATGTCACGATTAAGGTTTCCCATAGATGTATTATTGGTATTAATGTATTATTATATGTATTATATTCCAAGGAAAAAAATATATAATATACATCCAATAAGATATGAGTATACATAATATCTTCTCTCGACGTATAATATATTTTTCTCAGCCACGATACATAAAATGTATTTTATTCGTTTTTTTTTTTTTTTTTTTTTTACTGCTGGTTGCTTAACCTTCCTCTGTCGTATGTAATCATATCGTGTTTAACTCGCAATCTCCGATATCACGACTTGTTTTATTTTTTTGAAAATACTCCCGTATATAATACAGTAGGTTTACTGCATCACATACCAATGTTATAATGTATTCCATCATTGTGATTGTGGTAACAATTGCAGCGCGGTCAACGAGAACTTGTCCCTGAACTCGTTGAATTAAAAATATAAATCATTATATCTACCTCGTTTTAAAATGTTTAACTATATATATATGTTACGGGTAGAGTACGAAAATTGGGTAATCTACACATTACCCGGGTAATGTGAACACTACCCATGCCTATTGGATGAAGTAAAAATATTATTTGTAAAACTTTATTTTGTATATTATACGGGTAATTTATACGTTGTCTACCATTGAGTGGATAAAGTATTTCAATAAAAATAAAATACGATTAAATATTAATGATAGATATAATTTAATGAAAATTGAAAACGTTATAAAACGTGTTCATTGTGCACTAATATATATTGTATAATTTTAAACATCAGTAGTACTGTGCTATCGGGTTTCTTGTTCACTTGTTCTTCTTAAAGTTGTATTATTTATTTTATTAAAATGTGTTCTCAAAAAGATAAAGTAAAGCCAGTAAAGGTGATCCACAGAATGTACTTTTTACGATTGTGTCTTTTAGCGATAATCAATGCTATGAACTCGGAAAAAAAATGGCACTCTTCTTCAACTTTAATCAAGAAATCAATTTTCGGTATGTTCTGAACCATTAATAGATATTTTAGAAGTATCAGCTACAAAAATCATTGCGTGAATAGCCAATGCACAATCTCTTTCCGGTGGTCAAGGTTTTTAAAAATGTCTGTGTAAAAGTGCATGTTTATCAACTCCAAATGCCACCCGAATTTCAACTGTTCCAATAAATAACTTTATTTATTTAATTTTTCTAATTTTTTTATATATAAAATAATAACTTAATAATATCATAAATAGGTACTTAATAAATAATTTTTTTCAGATTATAATTATTTAGTTTTTTTCTGCTTCATACCTACTTTATCCACGGCACACTGGATAATGTGTACATTATCTGGATATTGTATACATTGTATGTATTTAAGGTGGATATAATGTATACATTATACTGTTCATATGGATAAAGTATACATTACCCGGATAAGGTGTACAATACCCATTTTTGTACTCTACCCGTAACATATACATTAATATGGTACGTGCGTTTATAGTTTTATACAACAGAAATATAACGAAATTAGAACAAAATCTTTTTTAATTTCTTACATTTTTAAATTGGCTCATTTTCTTTAAATTAATCCATAATGTCCATTAATTAATTTTATAAATAATATAGGGTAAAATATATATAATATCATTCACTTTTTAATAAACTAATTGACTCTTGATTAGTTTATTATAAAGTTTTAAGTTTTGAATTTTGATTAATCGCTTGGAAAAAAAATTATATAACCTGCTACTACTAAACTATAATAAATATAATATTTATAATTTATGAGAGTATAAATTCTACTGTATAAAATATATTCATGAATTTTAAAATAATAGTAATTAATTTCATGGTTAATTTTATAATTTGTCAATCAAATACATAAAAATGTTAAGAATTTCACGTAATATAAATTATAAATTATACTCCATTAATAAACATAATATTTGATTACAGTACAGTTTTAATTTTATAATATATTATTAATTTAATGTTTAAATTAAATTACGATTCATATATGTAAAAAGATTTGAACACATATTATTTTAATTATTATTTTTAGACGCCAAAATGGAGATATTGAATATTTAATTTAATATTCCCATGAGTTTATTTGTGTCTAATATTTTGATTAATAATTGTATATACATTAATTTTAGTGAACATGATAATTTTTTATTCAAAATTCAATCAACTGGACGTAGCTTTACCGTAAATTTTCACTAGTTGAGCAGAAAAAAAATGGAATGGTATTTATAATATATATAACAAATTTTCTGTTAAAGTATGGAATATACGATATGAATAATGAAGGAAAATGTTCCGAGTGGAAACGACGTCCACTCAAATGCGGCGCACGTTATAATAACGAGCAATGAGCACATTGTTTACGCGCTGGCATAATAGGGTTTAATTATAAAAAAAAAACCAGACAAAATAATAATTATTATTATCGTAACAATGTAAACAACGAACGTACTTTTAATAGCGTACGTATTATACAAGTACAATATATTATTGTTATCATTATTATTAATATTTAAATATACACGACAAAAGTCTGAGTTCGGTCACATTGTCCGCACAACAAGAGGGTTTTGCGCGTCATCTGGAGAAGAGTCGCGTGTGCCAGTACACACAACCCTTTCGCAGGGAGAAGAGACTTCGTGGCATGTTAGATATCTCTCTGGGTCGTTAGCGATTTTTCCCCTTATCTTATTTTAAACTGCAGCGTTTAAACGCGTTTTGACGAACGCCGACGGCCACTCGAAAGTATATACATTTTTTATTCTCTCTCTTTCTCTCTGTACACGTTTCGATATTATCAAAAGAACGATGCAAGTGTACGTTATATAGTGTTACATTTTTCTTACCTGTTAATTGCCTTGTCGTATATACGCGTAAGTATCGTATAATAATATACTCGTTATGCGTTAAATGTATAATATATACGTCTAAATTATAAACTATAAAACGTATCGAATTCAATTATTATTAATTGTTGCTATTTAAAAATATTAAATATAATTGATATGTTTCGTAGAATGGAATGAAAATTTACAGTTTTATTTCAAAAATTATACGAGTACCTTAAGGTATTATTACCTGTATTTATAAAAAAAAAAATCACAAGACGAACTTAAATTATTGTATAATAGTTTTAAAATGCACGTTTTTATAATATAGGTACAATAATTGTATGACTAATCGATCCAATCACAACCCCTCTCCCTATCCATGGTAAGAACTTAAATATCTCTAGGCGCTCAATTGCCGCTATTTACTCGACTTCGAATCAGACATTATAGTTTAAATTATATTTCCTCACCACTCATTTTAATTGTTACGTACTTAATTATTTTTTATTTTTTTACCCTTCATCATTCTTAAGATACGCGAGTATATCTGTAATTTCAATCACATTATTGCCCCTCATCTCTTCTTTCTAGTAGACAACTTCTTTTTCTTTCTTGCGTCCACATTTAGTTATTTCCTGATGGTTGATGAAACTCCTCCTCTTAACTCTCGTTCTTCGCCTATATTGTTCATTGTATTATTAATTTTATTCTGTCTGCTAACTTGACATAATATAGTTCACTAAATGTTTTCTCTTTTTATATTAGTTAAATCATTTACATTTTATTTTTATTTGTAATTATATTGCTGAAAAACGTCACGCGTCATACACTCATATAATATATAGTCATAATATTTTAAGGTAAATAATTAATTATTTTATAATATTAATCATTCCAATTTTATAAATTCATGATTAGACGTATATATTATATTATAATTACATTATAATATAATAATAATTATTATTCTCACAAATATTTGGTTTTATATAATATGTAGAGGAACTATAGTACGATGATCGTCCGTTTTTAAATTTTATAATTGTTTATCAGAAACATATTATAATAAATTAATAACATACTACACCTATACGAAATACGAATACGTATAATATATATATATATATATATATAACAGCATTTACCTATTTTATTATGTACGCGGTAACAATGATATTAATACGTATACAATACCAACAGGACAATAATAAATTATGTATAAATATCGATATATTATTATAATATTTTAAAAACCGGGGAGAAATGATCGTATTCATATCAATGACCGCGTATTTTATATTGTTATATTAAGTTTACAGTGTAATTCTATGCGCGTTCGTATAATATGGCCAAACCGAATTTCGGTGAAAGGGTTTCAAAAATTTGATCGTATATATTATATAACTATCATCACAATATATATATATACGTAGTAATGTATAATATATGAATATTTCAAACTCGTATTTACACAACAATAAAATAAATCCTATACATATATTATAAGTCCTGTACATAATGTATAATAGTCGATGGTATATAACAGACGCGCGTGGTATTAACCCTTTTTTCATTGACAACCGAGAACTAGCTTTCAGTACGACCGCAGTTATAGCGTAGCGTATTATATTATTAATATTATTATTATTATTATATTATATACTACCCGTTAGCGAAACTCCGAAATTTCAAAAACAAAACGGGGGAAAAAAACAACTTTTTTCCTCCGTTACAAACCCGTCATTTCGCGGCGACAACAAAAATCGTGTGGGACTTAATTATTAAACAATAATGAGATAACAATTATCATTTTTATTCCGTATTCGGTCGCTGCCGGTGCGGTTGCTCTCGTCGGGGGCGTGGTTTCCACTTATTATTATTAATTATTATTATCAATATAATACGCGTTATTAGAAGAAAAATAAATAATATTATTATAAAATACGCGTATATGGGTGTATCCACCTAGGCCCGTTTCGACCTGTGTATAAAATATTATCCCGTTGGAACGCGTCGTCGGCGCGAGTCTCGAAACGAAAAAATCATATTATTAACGTGTGTGTAAACGTAATAATTGAAAGGCGAAACGTTAACGAGTACGAGAGCGCGCGCGCGCCACTAATTAACACGCGCGCGCGGTCCGCGAGACGAGTGGGCGTGCGCCGGAGGATTTGTATTTTTCGCCCCACTTTTACCACGTTCGTCCGCCCATCGACCGCTCGGTAAAATATAATAAAAATAATAATATTATATTATAACGTTTTTCTTTTTTTTTTTCTACCCAGATAACTTCCGTTCCGCTCCGAGTGGATATTATAAATAATAATAATAAAATAAGAAAAAAACAAATATTATAAACGACGTCGCAGCGACAAAAGATCCGACCGCCATCGAACGGTCGAGTATCATAATATAATATATTATATGATACACGTATAATATTATATTATTGTATTCGCTGCGGCACGCGTCTCGTAACGCGCGACACGCGACTCGTCCACTCGACACGCGGTAACATTATCGGCAAGGAGGATCTAAAAAAATATACATACATGCCACACACGTTTACGACCTGGGTATAAAATGTATAATAATATAATAATATACAATACCGCAATCGGATACTTATTCGGAAGATTTTCGCGGATAAAACGCATTAAAAATCCGTACATTCGCGAAAGTGCGTGCCCCTGTTTTAGTATACGTACGTATATAATATAATATTATTATATTATATACGTACGTATATAATATAATATTATTATATTTATGTGTGTACTATCGGCTAAACATTCTTATATGGCGAAATATTATAGGTATAATATTATAAATATTTATATTACGTTTGGCCATGATCGTGTTTCAAACAGCCCAAAGCAAAGTATAAAAATATAATATAGATGTGGCTTTTAGTAAAATAATAATCATGAAGATCAAAATGATATATATATCGCAAAGGATTGAAAATAGTCATACCGCATGCATGTTTAATATTTACGCGATCATAAACAATAACAATATAATATATTTTATGGAATTTAATATTTACGTTGTAATGCGTATATATATAATATTATATACGGAGCTAATCGAATCACCTAAATCAGACTATGGAGCTATGAGACCGAAGCCCGAGGGGACGGGAAAAACGAACGGTTTGTCGAGATCGATTCCTATTAACCGCGCGGATGTACCTGTTCATAATAATGTTTATAAATGTACCAGATACCAGGTATATAATATGATAATATGAATTATGATATATTATATATGCGTACGAAAAAACTCGATAAAAAAAAATACCTCGACGAGTGGGGGTGAAATGAGAATGAGAATATAATATTATTCCTATAATATAATACACTCTTATATGCCGGCAAAATGAAAGAGATCTTCATAAGTAAAGACGAAGAGAAGAGTGAAAAATTTATTTTAATATAACGAGCAAAATACACATTACATATATAAAATATATATAAACAAACGACGGTAATGACCGCGCGCGAGTCTGCTGTTGGACGGTGAGACGTCGAGACTTGGGCATAAAAAATCGTTTACTAATGAACACGATATACACGCCCGCGGCAGAGTGTGTATTTTTTGAAGATTTCCCTCCCGAACCGATATAATAATAATAATAATAATAATTATTATTATTATTATTATTATTATTATTATTATTATTATTATTATTATTATTATTATTATTATTAACAAAAAATTCTTACCCGAACACGATTCGGCGTATAAATTTAAATTATTTTTTTTCTATTAGAAATATACTCGTATAACGGCCATGAATATATCGTCGGTCAATATATTGTTTTGTAAGTTTCGATTATTACTGCGTGTTGTTGTTTCGTCTTTCTTTTTCATATAATATATATATATAACAAATCTTACGCCTAATGTTATTTTATTATTTATATTATTTTGTATACTTATAAATTTATAATATGTATTGAGATCAAAGTAACAAGTAAACGCGTGAGAGATAGTTTCTGTTTATAAAGTTAAAAAGAAAAACTCCGTGAAAAATTTGTACTTCCTTAGAACGCGGTATGTATAATATTAAATATAATATGTATAATATTAAAATGTGGCGAATCATATGTAGGTACAATATTTATCAAAATTTAAAACTTTATGACTTTGTTTTATGCAAACGATTTGTGTATTAAATAAATAATAATAATATAATACTTATTAATATAATCGTATGGTAATAAATTTTTAATATTATATGTTTTCTTTTTTGTTCAATAGATTTATTTTGACGCGGTTGATTGATGTTTTTTTTTTTTTTTTTTTATACCAATCATTATAATGGTTGTTTCCATGTGATTATTTTATTTTATTATACTGCACTATTATCGCGGTATACTTATGCTATTATCGCCATATTAAAATATTTATAACACGCAAACGATTTCACCGAAACAATTTCAAATTGTATACTTGAAACTATTGTAATTTAGTAAAGTAATTATATATTTTTCATTAACAAAAAATAAAATAATAATAATAATATAGAGACGTCAATAACACGGAACATTATTAACGTGATAAATTTTGATGCATAAATAGGTACAAATAGAAAAAATCTTGAAGTCATCACCAACGCCCATCAACAACGCGTCATCTTCCTGTATAACGTATAAATTGACATATTAATATAGGCGGTATTACATTGTTATTTATATGTAGTCGTGTGATTTTTTTTTTTCTATTTACTTGTCATTCTCACCATACATCGTTTATTTATACCTCTTAATAAAGTCACTGATTAATTAATGATCACAAATTTCTATTGTATATTATAATTTTTTAACAGAATTGATAAAATTTTTTGTCGTAACCATCGCATTATGTATTGTTAATTTGTTCAATTACAGTAGTCGGTTAATTGAATTAAAATATGTTTTGAGGCACTTTTCATCTTATATAGAGGGCAATTATTACGAATAAACGAAAATGTATTAATAGATTACTGATTGATATTTATTAAAATATCACTAATTATAAACTATTAAAAATATGAGTGTTATACTCGTATGTTATATTTCGTTTACCGGCCCTTCGAAACGCCACTGGCAAATATGTTTGTACCTATATATATATATTTTTTTTTTAAAAAAAAAAATTTTAAATTGTATTTCTTTGCCGCGATAATTATATATAATATATTAAATTATAATAGTCCGAAACAATTTTCTTCGTAAAAAAGAGCGTCGATTTTCCGGTTTTGATCATTATATTAACGTCTGTATTATAATTTATATATGTTTACGAGTAATAAATTTAAAAAAAAAAAAAATTGATATAAATACGTGACCAAATATAATTCGATA
>JAIUCT010008222.1:0-19829 GCA_021307375.1 Tetraneura akinire
TATTATTATTATTATTATTATTATTATTATTATTATTATTATTATTAAATACCCGCGCGCATGTGTGTGTGTGAAATGTGTATAAAAAGAACAATAATAATACGGTGCGTGTGCGCTAAGTTCAGAGATTTTTACGTACGATAATAAACCCAAACGTCGACGGCGACGGGGATAGAGAGCGTAAAAAAAAAAAAAAAAATGCTTAAATACAGATGAAGAACCTGTAAAATCCGACGTGCTCGTTACACCATATACCGTGGTACTATATAATTATTTCATTCATTAACCGCATACCTATGACACGGAAAATCTTCACATCCCATCTCTGGTCCATTGTCTGAGGCATTTATATATGGACTTATATTTATACAAAACTCGAGCCATTATAATTATGATTAAACGATTTTTAGTTTTTATTATTATTATTATTTTATATATTTTAATATACAAAATAAATATCACGGTTCACTGCCATATACAATAATATAACATTATATTATATAGATACGTTCGTTTTTGTGCCGGCACGGGATAAATATATTATGTCGCGTGCAGAACACGTACTAAATAAGAATTTTTTTTTTTCAAAAAGCCCACGTATAATTATTACCGCAATCATAATATTATTATGTTATATTATATTATTATGTCTGCAACGAGTTCTGCTCAATAATTGTGCGCAGGATACGGTTAAGTACTTTACAAACACGTATCAATATTTATTATTGAGGTCAAAATTATAATACGTATACATATACAATATATATACAATAAAATGCAATATAACGTATAATTTAAACGTGAAATCGGTATATTTTAAAATTAAAATACCAAAAATTATTACATATTATATTTATATCATAATATAATTAAGCATTTTTAGCAGTGATTTTATTACCTCAATATGTTTTTATGAAATTTCGTAAAGGTTCGATATTAATTTTTTATATTTATGAAAGGATTTCAAAATTTTTTTTTTTTATTTTGTATAATAATAATATACCTACCCTCAACATTTTCATATTTTTGAATATATTTTTGGCTTTTGAGTATTTATAATTATAGAAATAGTTATTAACTTTTTTGTTCTAACTATTTTTTGTGAATTTAATTAAATTCGCATTTTTTAGAAATATATAAATATTATGTATAGGTTCATTACATGGAAATTGTAATATTATTAAATTTTGGAATTAAAAATATCTTATCTATAATCTTTATTTATATGAAATATAAAGTTATATTAAGTTAAGTCTTATTTATATATTAAAATAATCCTATACTTAAATTATTATTTAAAAAAAAATTAATATTTAATTATTTGTTGTTGAAATGTAACAATAATAATTAAAAAAAAAACACGTTAAAACAGATAATTTAAATTAATAATTTTTTTAAATATTTAGAGATTTAAATCAAAAAGTAAATAATATGATGATATATTATTCATTTAAGAAAATATATATTATATTATTGTCAATTTGTATTTTTTAAATATTATTTATTTGTTTTAATTATTAATTAATATACAGTTGATAACGCGTTATTTTAATTTATTAAATAATTTGTTTTGAATATTTAAATTTACTACGCGTATTATCACAATATCGTATAATGGTACAAAGATAGTTATATAGTTCGAAATGTACGCACAAAATAATCAAACAGTAGAGTATAAATGTAAATAATATGATTGAGTGAGAAATTAACCTGAAATTGCATAATATTATTTGCAGATAAAAGTTTTTAAAAACGTTGTGTTCACTGTGCCCGATTATAATACAATATTTCTATTTCTAAATGAGTTACTCATGAGCTATCCAGCGGTTGATCGAGAATTTCCCGTTACTCCACTGGCTACCATGTTGGTCGGCTATTCGAGGCATGAGGTAGATTCGATTGTGACCGAAGTAATGACACAAGACCGGGTGCTAGAACTCAGGATCAATCCTTTAAGTCCTCTAGAGTTCATACCAGCTATAATGAAATATCCGAAAAAAGGACCGGTAATGTGCGATCGATACTACAATTGGTACAACAAATACATGCCTATGGGCATATTAAAGGGAATAAAAATGATAGAACAGGCGGAAGCGAGAAAAAAGAAGAAGAAACCGAAAAAAAAATAAAATTTCCCATTTAAAAATTTATATTTTACATAGTAGGCATGTTATATTTAACGAAGGATTTTAAATAATAAAAAAAAAATATTTTATGTTTACTCTTTTTCATTTCATTGGAGTTCATAAGACCTTTTGTTATTTAAAGGATCAGGATTTAATAGTATATAGTGTATAGTCAAGTAGGTTTAATAATACCATATTATAATATATAAGGATTTAAAATATTAAAAATATATGAGAAAAAATAACATTTTAGATTTGAGTGAAGCAAAAAATGTATTGGTTTTCAATGATGTGTCTTTTCTTTTTATGTTTTTATATCTGAAAACACATTTTCGACCTGAAATAATGCTCCAATTTTCACGAATAGCATATATTTCCAGTAGGAAAGTAGATATAGTAAGTACTTTATTTAGGACAACCTAACCGTCAGATTTGGGTATTTAGATGACTCATTCAGTGATTTTATGGGCATTTATATCGAACGCAGAGACTGATAAAGATACTATAATTTTAATCAATATATATAATATGTATACTCGTATTATCTAATGAACTTCTGTCAAAATCGTGTTTTCTAATGTACCTATAATGATTTATCATTGTATTCAAATTTTAATCAAAATTCAACACTATATCTTCTTTAGACCTGCATGTATCCCTTCTACAACAGTATCAGCTCTTTTTATAGAATTTGTTGTAATTTATAATGAACTAAACCCGAAAAAACGTATATTGAGGAGAATATGTTTTTCATCTTTGTACTCGTATATATTGTGTTTTATGAAAATCAAAATTTCATTTTGCGAAAAACGATCGATTATATTTTATATATATTTAAAATATAAATTATAAGAATTTAATATTATGTAGACTACACTGTTACGAGCGGATTTTTTGAAAAGATCCAGTACTATTTATTATCTACTATAAAGGTAAATAAATTACTTAAAAAAGATAATAATAATATGTACCTATTTACTATAAGAAAATATATAAATTGCGGTTACAAAGAAAAGTATATATTATATATAGTCGATATGGGTATAAACGAACGCGTAAAAATATAAAAAATCATTCCATGGTCGGCGGTAAGTTCGTTTGGACTTGTAGGTAAGTTTTTTCTTTTCTTTTCTTTTTTTTTTTTTTTTTTTTTTTTTTTGTATCCTCAGCAGTCGGCGACAGCAGATTTTATTTCACGGTCCACCGAGCGCGCGCCTCCCCATTCGGAGCGTTTGACGCGTGAGGCGCGAGCGAGAGGAAACGACGGTCGGGCTACGGCGTGATGGAAACGGCCGTGCGCGCGCGATGTGCGGTTGCCAAGGGGGCCGACGATGGACGGACAGCCGCGGAGAAGGGCGAATTTGAGCCCGGAGCACATTGATCGGCGCGAAGCTCGTACCGCGCGCCCGTTGTAACCGTGCGAAAGCTCAATATGGCTCCACCCGCCTAACGCGCGTACACACACACACGCGTCGTGCGACAACCATCATCTCGACATCGTCGTCCATTTTGTTATATGTATATAATACGTATATATATATATATATATGTATATATATATAATATACGTATAGGTATATATATTTATTCTCTTTGGTACATTTCTTAGTTCTTGGACGCTAAAATATGATTATGACATAATATATATTATCAATATGCGCATAACGGATGTTCCATGTGCCCATAAGAAATATTATTACTATTGTAATTATATATATCACATATTCTATCTTCTTTTTTTGTGTATACAGACGTTTTACGTTGTACGTAAGAATATTTTTGTTACACGAACAATAAATAATATATAATATTTTAAACGTTAGAATTTAGAATCAACTGTTTGTCTTAATAACTATCAACGCAAGACAATAAATAATATTTCAGAATATCGAATAAAAAAAAAAAAAATGGAAAGATATAATCGCGGTAGTGTATAAGTATATTATAGGGCACACGAACAACAATATTATTATAATATTATTACGTAATACACGATTGTCAAATTATTTTGTCACGATAACATAATAATATTATATTATAAATACTTTATGGTACATATATGGTAATAAATAATACTATTATTGCATTAGAATATTATTTATCGGCGTAATAATTTACCAGCTACCTATATTTATTATATAATAATATGCGATATCATATCAATATACAGTATTACAGTAACCTATAATTGTTTCAACTTTCAACCATGAATATACACATATACCGTGACCGTGGTTATAGTCAGCACGCACATATGAACGTACGAAACTGTAGGTATATATATATGATCACTACTGGCGAATTACCCCCTGGGTATATCACAAAACAACTGTATTATAATATGTAATCAATAATTGTATATATGCGCAATCATATACGACCTTTAAATTTAGATACAGATTGTATTTGTATACACTGCAAATATTTAACGTGTAAAATTAATATTTTATTACTTTTTGATTGTAATTGCACGCCTTTATCGTCCCTTATTATACATATAATAATAATTTAATATTATATATTAATAATTATATAGTACGATTTATACTCTACGTAATTCACACAGATCACAATGCTGCAGATTTGTCACTTTTGTCCGTTAGAATTAAAATATTCGAAAATTCCGCGGGCTTTACGGCTTTAACACTATATTATTATAATACTTATCTATACGTCATATTATATAATAATATAATATTATAATGTATATTATGACCCGTCTTCCGAATCGCCGTGGTTAGGAAGTTTCCCGATCGCTCGAGGCGTTGCGCAACTGAATAAATAACTTTGATATGGAAATAGAATAATATTATTACATATTGTGTTTTATTGCGGTTTTCTGCGATTTGTTTCTTATATTTTTCTTCCTGGATAAATAAAATAAATATTAATTCAACAATATATTTTTGTTAAATTTTAATTATAGGCATGTCGAATTTTTGTTTTTGAACCAGACATATTATGTATAATTTAAATAAAAATAAATTATCGTTTTAATCGAATCTGGTACGAGTATGTAAAACGATATGTCGATATACTAATCAGTACTCAAGGCCGTACTTAGAAAACAATTTCAGGGTTTGAAAAATAAAAAATATTCTTAATTTTTATATAGATATATAATACTGTCTGAGTATAAATGATAAATAAATAAATATATTATCACAATTAAAAATTAAACTAATATTTTAAAGTTATCAAAAAACGTTATAATGTCATATATTCATATTAATAAATATAAAGTGTTCATATAATATATATTTATTAATAATACTGTTTTTATCTTAAATATTTTATAAATTAAGTAGAAATATGAAAACTTTGGAGAGGGTTTAAACCCCTAAAACCCCCCTATCAGATACGACCTTATCAGTCCTTAATCGTTATGATAAAATAATAAAGTCTTTATAACGATTGATTTAATACGGCCAACGGACATAAACGCATATTTTTTCATTAATTTCAGTAATTTTAATACATAAGCATCGCATATTATTCTTTTATGGTCGGCGGCCAAAATATTCGTATTCAAATCCATTTTTATTCGTATACGGTTATATATATAAAAAAAAAAAATTTCACCATAATAATAAACCAATCTTTTAATACGTTGAAATTTAATTTAATATGTACATTATAATCATAAAAAAATATATAAATATTTAATAAGATTATAATTCGTAATCCATTTGAATATTCGATACGCTATATATTATCAACTTATATTATATTTTTATACATTACAAAAATATATTTTTGATACTTTGATCTTTGACGTTATGTAAAGATTTATCATAAATATTATATTATATATACTCGCTTATATAGTTTTAAGATATAAGAATAAAATACATATTGCGTATTATGTAATATTATTATTAATATTATTGTTATTATGAAATTTAAAACATATTATGTGGGTACCAATGGTACCGTACCATAGGATTTTTATCCTCGAAAAGCAAGAACGGATCGATCGAGCAATGCATAATATTAGATAGATATTATCTTATATGCTCGTATTTATAATCATAATTTTACTGATGGAACGTATAATAATTTATAAACACTGAAAACTATTGATTTTGATATCGAGATTTGGGTTTACAGATAAATGTGCATATTATATAATATGATATATTATCAATTTAATGTATATATAATTATTATAACGTCATGTTTGTGTGTATCCATATGGGTAATTTCTCAATATATCGAAATGTAATATTACGAATATTCGAAATTCGTTAATCGTATTAAAATATTATGTTTTTACAATGAATTTATTTAATTAGAACTACGGCACATTAGTAAATTTTATAGATTTATAATTAATAACGATGATAATATAAGATATATAAGATATAACAATATATCTAGTAATTTTTAAAATATATTTCGTGTATTGAACATTTTTTTTTTATTTTACTCCTTTTTTTTATCAATAATATTTTTTGACATAACCGTTTGTAGATATAAAAAAAATCATTCGAACATTCAATAACGTATATTTATTTAAAAATTACCGAGTTACTCGAATTATATTTTTTTTTTTATTATTATTATTATTTAATGATAATTAAGTTACAAAAAGAAAAAAGGCAATCGACATAGGTATTATAAGCAGCACACGATTTATACGTATAATAAATAATAAAATAATTTTAATAAACTTTCGACTAAATAAATGATAATATTATATATATATATAATGAAACTTTTTTTTTTAACATTATTGTTCGTTAATTGTGGTCTTGTTTTTTTATTTCTTACTTTTTCAATTTTGTGAAAGTTTTACTCGTTAATAAAACAACAACAACAACAAACATTCTTTTCATTTTCAGTAAAAAAAAAGCAAATTTAATTATGAAACTACTATTATTGCCCCGTTGATAAAGTTCGTTTAATTCGCCCGACCAGACGAGAAAAAAATGATTATAGTCTAATAAGGAACATATATTATTATATTATTATATTTTACTACCCATTATATATAAAAAATCTTTTAGACGATGGTACCTACGCGTTTGCCGTATTAATATATTACTATTTTTTAAAATATATTCATATTTCCACTGTTTATTTATTTATAATTTTCTACTCGAATATTCCATGGACGTGGTATATGGTAATATATGAACGTGTATTTTGTTATCATTTCACTTATTACACGCGAATAACTCTTATTATAAATAAAAACAAATGAAATATTATTATGAAACAAAAATAATAATATAACGGGTTTAGATTCCTGCTGGGTGCACTTTATAGAAAAGGATTTTTTATTTCCATATTAAATTTCGTAGGTATACCGAAAAGGCCATCTGTTCGCGTTAAAAAATAAAAAAATACTTCGTTCTCTATAACTCTTTTTTTAATGCACACTATTTTCTATACATATTACATTAAAATTATAGGTTATATAAACCGTTCTACAATGTATTATAATATTATATATTATACGTATAAAAATAAAAGTTGGTCCATTCTATACGTGAGATGTTTCATATTATAATCGTATATACTTTTTAAATGCATTATTTTTTTAAAAAAAAAAATGTTCGCTTTTTTATTCTTACCACAAGCCTTTATTTTTTTTCAATTAATATGCCGCGACGCGAGATCTTTTGATGTCTGTATATAGTTAATTGACTCATTTCGTAGGTACGCGCACGAGGTTGTTTACATGTCATTTACACACAGTTGTGATCCGACAACCCTTTCTAAATCGGACCGACCCCTTATTATTATGTATACATCATATATACATACGCATATATAATATGTATTATGTATTACAGAGTAAAATTTAAATTTCACGGACGAATTGGTTTGGTTTAAAATCAATTTTGTATTTGTAATTCGAATCATTTCGGCCGAAAGCGAAAAACACGCGCTTCGGCGGCGTCACCGCACGCTGATGCGGCCTCGTAATCGTTTTATTCGCGGCGTCTTCGGCTTTCCGTTACGATAGCAATGTCCGCTCCGATTGAACTCACCCCTATCCTCTTCAAAGTTGGTTTAATATTCAATTTTTGTCACCCACAGATCATTAAGGCCCCATCGTGATGACAGTCACCCTTCATTAATGTCACAGTATAGAAAAAATAAAAATAAATCAATATTTTTACACGATTCCGAACTCTCGTAATATTATAATAATTATTATACTCGTATTTACAAACGATGATGTAGGTAAATGATTTTTTCAAATATAACGTTTTATTTTTTATACATTATACGTATTAAATAATTAAATAAAATACTCAAAGTTTTCATTTTATTGATTAAAACTACTATCGTTATATAGTGATGGAAATAACTAAAGTTTATAATATTAATTCGCTATACCTGCAGCGGAGTTATAAATTATATATTATTATTTCTGCAGGTAAATTTTAACTGATTAAAATTCTGGGTAACAAGAAGACTCTATTATATTTAATCAAGTTCGACGCTATTTCATTTACGCAATATTAAACTGCACACAAACGTTAAACCATTGCCCATTGGTCGTTTTTAATTATTGAAATGACACAATGTAAAATACCATTGCGTGATTCATATTTTATTCGTTCGTACGATTGTATGGAGCGAAAAAAACAACCCTCCTTAATCCTTCAGAAATATCCTATATACGGTGTAATATGTATTTTACAATCCATTAGGTCTAATCCGGATAATTGTTCGTGTAAATAGCTCTGCGATAGAGGGCAATTGAACACAAAATAAAACGTCCTCTGGTAAGAGTTTTTAATATTCTCATACGTTTGCGCGATATAATTAAAAGAAAAATATTATGGAGTATTACACTATACGTATACTATACATAACTGCATGTATTATTTGAAATAAAATAATAATGATCGAATCTATATAATAACGTAATCGTCGTGTTTTAAATAATTTTATCTAAATCAACATATTTATTATTATTATATGGGTACTGGTAAATGAAACCACGCGCGTTAAAATAATAATTAATGATAATGATTGTTTTTAACGAGTGTTTGCGTAAAGTTTTACTTTGGTTAATTGCGGGAAAAGTAAATACATTTTGGACTTTGGTCAATACTCTCATACACACAGAGATTTATACAACCCGCTGAACAAACCACTGTAATAATAATTATTTTATTATATAAGATGACATTATTCGTAAACATCATAAAACTTTTTAATTTGGTACGTATTAAAAAATTTAATACTAAAAGCCCTTTAGATACTAAATATTTTTTTTTTTAACATTTTAAATTTCCAACTCTATTGCTATGTTTAAAATATTTTATAGATATTTACGCGTATTTATGAGAATTACGCAAAATATTATTATTAGTGGATTTAAAATTATATATATTCAATATTTTAATTCATTCATTAATAAATAATTGTACTCGCTTGTTTTTGTTTTTTTGGCACGTTATTGAAATTGGTATATATGAACGCATCTACCGAGAAATATAATAAGAATAATATTTTTAATAAAATTAGAGGAATAAGATTTTAAAAATGTTAACCTTATTATAGATATATTTTTATAGTAATGGAATTTAAGAATGTATTTTTATTTATTTATTTTTTTTTTTTTTTTTGCTTTCCAATCTCAAATGTATTTTTATAGCATACGGTCGTTTATAAAGTGTAAATAACTAAAAGTTCATTCGGTATTATTAAATTATTTTTAAACTTTTCGCACGAAGCAAAATATAGAAAAATTACAGATTATTTTTTATATTCATGCGTATAGGTACTATTTATAATATGTAATATTCGTTTATAAAGCAATTCGAGTACCTAATATTCTACTATAAATTGCATACAAAATAGTACCTATGTATACGAGTATAATATTTTCATATAACGATAAATTATTGTTTTTATAAAATTAAATTGATTATTTTACTTTAAAATTTAGTTACTCTGTTGTATTCAATAATAAATTGTATTTCAATAAAGCATAATACCAGTCCCTTTATGCAGAGAACTATTGCTATACCGACTACATAATATAAATTCGCGGTCGTGCAAAAAGGGAGAAGAAAAACATAAAAAAAAAGAGTCGTTTGAATACGTTGTTTAAAAAACAAAAAAAATCAGTATTCGCCTCATCGTCTTCTATCTGTTCGTACGCATTTCTAAGCATATATATTATCATCGCACCACGGAAAACTCCGTAATTGCGTCAAATCACACTCGAACAGATTATTTAAAATATAATTTATGTAAAATAGTATTACCAGCTGATAACAGTACAACAGACTATCGGAATGTTGAATGGCAACCATATAGTTTATAATATCCTGGATAAATAGTATAGATATAATAATATAATAACAACACTTAATTTTGTATTATTTAATATATATTTACTCGCCTACATACACGACATTCGGATATATAATAATGTTATGATCCTCATATACGATTCTATAAATATATTATTATTATTATTATTATTATTATTATTATTATTATTATTATCACGTGTATTATATACTATATGATTACGGGTGTCAGCGCGCGACGGCGGCGGCGTAACCCCAGGGCGGTCGGCACGATCCTCTCGACGACGAAACGTCACACTATTATATTATATAATAATATTTTAATATACACAAACGCGTTTATTATATACCCATTTTATACTTACATTAAATCTAAATAATATTATATTAATTTGGTACGCGTTTCGGTTCTCTGACTACCGAATTTTATAATATATATTATCATAATATCATATAATTATTATTATTTTAAACAGTAGTAATTTTCCGTTATAATATCGTGTGTGTATTGTATATGTATATATTAATATTATATATTTTTGAATAACGTTCACGTATTATAATAAATAATAATATAATAATATATACCTAAATATTATAATTTGTTTTTCTATATTTTTCCAGACAGATCTCTCGAATTATATATGGCAGTCGATAGTCTCGTGCGTACCTATATGTAAATCGAGCGCGCATATTAAAACGCGAGTTGGCCGTCGAGAGATGTCCAAATAACGAACAGTAGCCGCGCGGTCGGGCTACTGATTGCTATAATTTCCGTGTTTGGCCTGCAATAATAATAATAGGTCTCAACAGTAGCCGGCGTACGGTAGTCGGCGTGTGATTGACGCCGGCATGTGCCCCGAGACAAATATTATGTGTATTTATTAATATAATAAGTATCTAATAATACTAACAATATTATTATTTTTTATTTTTTTTTTTTTAACTTCTCCCCCGACACACTCGTGCATCGTTTCATTTAAATATATACGATTGTCCGCGTTATTGTTATTCCCACGTGATTTACATTTTTCTATAAATTCATCGCATATCCATAATATACGTATTATACTTATACAGGTATTTATTTATAGCGGGAATACGTTATTATACGTGAAATGTTTGTGTGTCTAGACAAATGTATATTATATAATGTATATATACTTCTGCTCGTCCGAAAACCTATGTTTAAAATTCTTCGAATTTCCATAATCGGTAGCCATCGAATGAGCGTATCGGTAGCTCGGGGATGTCACGATTAAGGTTTCCCATAGATGTATTATTGGTATTAATGTATTATTATATGTATTATATTCCAAGGAAAAAAATATATAATATACATCCAATAAGATATGAGTATACATAATATCTTCTCTCGACGTATAATATATTTTTCTCAGCCACGATACATAAAATGTATTTTATTCGTTTTTTTTTTTTTTTTTTTTTTACTGCTGGTTGCTTAACCTTCCTCTGTCGTATGTAATCATATCGTGTTTAACTCGCAATCTCCGATATCACGACTTGTTTTATTTTTTTGAAAATACTCCCGTATATAATACAGTAGGTTTACTGCATCACATACCAATGTTATAATGTATTCCATCATTGTGATTGTGGTAACAATTGCAGCGCGGTCAACGAGAACTTGTCCCTGAACTCGTTGAATTAAAAATATAAATCATTATATCTACCTCGTTTTAAAATGTTTAACTATATATATATGTTACGGGTAGAGTACGAAAATTGGGTAATCTACACATTACCCGGGTAATGTGAACACTACCCATGCCTATTGGATGAAGTAAAAATATTATTTGTAAAACTTTATTTTGTATATTATACGGGTAATTTATACGTTGTCTACCATTGAGTGGATAAAGTATTTCAATAAAAATAAAATACGATTAAATATTAATGATAGATATAATTTAATGAAAATTGAAAACGTTATAAAACGTGTTCATTGTGCACTAATATATATTGTATAATTTTAAACATCAGTAGTACTGTGCTATCGGGTTTCTTGTTCACTTGTTCTTCTTAAAGTTGTATTATTTATTTTATTAAAATGTGTTCTCAAAAAGATAAAGTAAAGCCAGTAAAGGTGATCCACAGAATGTACTTTTTACGATTGTGTCTTTTAGCGATAATCAATGCTATGAACTCGGAAAAAAAATGGCACTCTTCTTCAACTTTAATCAAGAAATCAATTTTCGGTATGTTCTGAACCATTAATAGATATTTTAGAAGTATCAGCTACAAAAATCATTGCGTGAATAGCCAATGCACAATCTCTTTCCGGTGGTCAAGGTTTTTAAAAATGTCTGTGTAAAAGTGCATGTTTATCAACTCCAAATGCCACCCGAATTTCAACTGTTCCAATAAATAACTTTATTTATTTAATTTTTCTAATTTTTTTATATATAAAATAATAACTTAATAATATCATAAATAGGTACTTAATAAATAATTTTTTTCAGATTATAATTATTTAGTTTTTTTCTGCTTCATACCTACTTTATCCACGGCACACTGGATAATGTGTACATTATCTGGATATTGTATACATTGTATGTATTTAAGGTGGATATAATGTATACATTATACTGTTCATATGGATAAAGTATACATTACCCGGATAAGGTGTACAATACCCATTTTTGTACTCTACCCGTAACATATACATTAATATGGTACGTGCGTTTATAGTTTTATACAACAGAAATATAACGAAATTAGAACAAAATCTTTTTTAATTTCTTACATTTTTAAATTGGCTCATTTTCTTTAAATTAATCCATAATGTCCATTAATTAATTTTATAAATAATATAGGGTAAAATATATATAATATCATTCACTTTTTAATAAACTAATTGACTCTTGATTAGTTTATTATAAAGTTTTAAGTTTTGAATTTTGATTAATCGCTTGGAAAAAAAATTATATAACCTGCTACTACTAAACTATAATAAATATAATATTTATAATTTATGAGAGTATAAATTCTACTGTATAAAATATATTCATGAATTTTAAAATAATAGTAATTAATTTCATGGTTAATTTTATAATTTGTCAATCAAATACATAAAAATGTTAAGAATTTCACGTAATATAAATTATAAATTATACTCCATTAATAAACATAATATTTGATTACAGTACAGTTTTAATTTTATAATATATTATTAATTTAATGTTTAAATTAAATTACGATTCATATATGTAAAAAGATTTGAACACATATTATTTTAATTATTATTTTTAGACGCCAAAATGGAGATATTGAATATTTAATTTAATATTCCCATGAGTTTATTTGTGTCTAATATTTTGATTAATAATTGTATATACATTAATTTTAGTGAACATGATAATTTTTTATTCAAAATTCAATCAACTGGACGTAGCTTTACCGTAAATTTTCACTAGTTGAGCAGAAAAAAAATGGAATGGTATTTATAATATATATAACAAATTTTCTGTTAAAGTATGGAATATACGATATGAATAATGAAGGAAAATGTTCCGAGTGGAAACGACGTCCACTCAAATGCGGCGCACGTTATAATAACGAGCAATGAGCACATTGTTTACGCGCTGGCATAATAGGGTTTAATTATAAAAAAAAAACCAGACAAAATAATAATTATTATTATCGTAACAATGTAAACAACGAACGTACTTTTAATAGCGTACGTATTATACAAGTACAATATATTATTGTTATCATTATTATTAATATTTAAATATACACGACAAAAGTCTGAGTTCGGTCACATTGTCCGCACAACAAGAGGGTTTTGCGCGTCATCTGGAGAAGAGTCGCGTGTGCCAGTACACACAACCCTTTCGCAGGGAGAAGAGACTTCGTGGCATGTTAGATATCTCTCTGGGTCGTTAGCGATTTTTCCCCTTATCTTATTTTAAACTGCAGCGTTTAAACGCGTTTTGACGAACGCCGACGGCCACTCGAAAGTATATACATTTTTTATTCTCTCTCTTTCTCTCTGTACACGTTTCGATATTATCAAAAGAACGATGCAAGTGTACGTTATATAGTGTTACATTTTTCTTACCTGTTAATTGCCTTGTCGTATATACGCGTAAGTATCGTATAATAATATACTCGTTATGCGTTAAATGTATAATATATACGTCTAAATTATAAACTATAAAACGTATCGAATTCAATTATTATTAATTGTTGCTATTTAAAAATATTAAATATAATTGATATGTTTCGTAGAATGGAATGAAAATTTACAGTTTTATTTCAAAAATTATACGAGTACCTTAAGGTATTATTACCTGTATTTATAAAAAAAAAAATCACAAGACGAACTTAAATTATTGTATAATAGTTTTAAAATGCACGTTTTTATAATATAGGTACAATAATTGTATGACTAATCGATCCAATCACAACCCCTCTCCCTATCCATGGTAAGAACTTAAATATCTCTAGGCGCTCAATTGCCGCTATTTACTCGACTTCGAATCAGACATTATAGTTTAAATTATATTTCCTCACCACTCATTTTAATTGTTACGTACTTAATTATTTTTTATTTTTTTACCCTTCATCATTCTTAAGATACGCGAGTATATCTGTAATTTCAATCACATTATTGCCCCTCATCTCTTCTTTCTAGTAGACAACTTCTTTTTCTTTCTTGCGTCCACATTTAGTTATTTCCTGATGGTTGATGAAACTCCTCCTCTTAACTCTCGTTCTTCGCCTATATTGTTCATTGTATTATTAATTTTATTCTGTCTGCTAACTTGACATAATATAGTTCACTAAATGTTTTCTCTTTTTATATTAGTTAAATCATTTACATTTTATTTTTATTTGTAATTATATTGCTGAAAAACGTCACGCGTCATACACTCATATAATATATAGTCATAATATTTTAAGGTAAATAATTAATTATTTTATAATATTAATCATTCCAATTTTATAAATTCATGATTAGACGTATATATTATATTATAATTACATTATAATATAATAATAATTATTATTCTCACAAATATTTGGTTTTATATAATATGTAGAGGAACTATAGTACGATGATCGTCCGTTTTTAAATTTTATAATTGTTTATCAGAAACATATTATAATAAATTAATAACATACTACACCTATACGAAATACGAATACGTATAATATATATATATATATATATATAACAGCATTTACCTATTTTATTATGTACGCGGTAACAATGATATTAATACGTATACAATACCAACAGGACAATAATAAATTATGTATAAATATCGATATATTATTATAATATTTTAAAAACCGGGGAGAAATGATCGTATTCATATCAATGACCGCGTATTTTATATTGTTATATTAAGTTTACAGTGTAATTCTATGCGCGTTCGTATAATATGGCCAAACCGAATTTCGGTGAAAGGGTTTCAAAAATTTGATCGTATATATTATATAACTATCATCACAATATATATATATATACGTAGTAATGTATAATATATGAATATTTCAAACTCGTATTTACACAACAATAAAATAAATCCTATACATATATTATAAGTCCTGTACATAATGTATAATAGTCGATGGTATATAACAGACGCGCGTGGTATTAACCCTTTTTTCATTGACAACCGAGAACTAGCTTTCAGTACGACCGCAGTTATAGCGTAGCGTATTATATTATTAATATTATTATTATTATTATATTATATACTACCCGTTAGCGAAACTCCGAAATTTCAAAAACAAAACGGGGGAAAAAAACAACTTTTTTCCTCCGTTACAAACCCGTCATTTCGCGGCGACAACAAAAATCGTGTGGGACTTAATTATTAAACAATAATGAGATAACAATTATCATTTTTATTCCGTATTCGGTCGCTGCCGGTGCGGTTGCTCTCGTCGGGGGCGTGGTTTCCACTTATTATTATTAATTATTATTATCAATATAATACGCGTTATTAGAAGAAAAATAAATAATATTATTATAAAATACGCGTATATGGGTGTATCCACCTAGGCCCGTTTCGACCTGTGTATAAAATATTATCCCGTTGGAACGCGTCGTCGGCGCGAGTCTCGAAACGAAAAAATCATATTATTAACGTGTGTGTAAACGTAATAATTGAAAGGCGAAACGTTAACGAGTACGAGAGCGCGCGCGCGCCACTAATTAACACGCGCGCGCGGTCCGCGAGACGAGTGGGCGTGCGCCGGAGGATTTGTATTTTTCGCCCCACTTTTACCACGTTCGTCCGCCCATCGACCGCTCGGTAAAATATAATAAAAATAATAATATTATATTATAACGTTTTTCTTTTTTTTTTCTACCCAGATAACTTCCGTTCCGCTCCGAGTGGATATTATAAATAATAATAATAAAATAAGAAAAAAACAAATATTATAAACGACGTCGCAGCGACAAAAGATCCGACCGCCATCGAACGGTCGAGTATCATAATATAATATATTATATGATACACGTATAATATTATATTATTGTATTCGCTGCGGCACGCGTCTCGTAACGCGCGACACGCGACTCGTCCACTCGACACGCGGTAACATTATCGGCAAGGAGGATCTAAAAAAATATACATACATGCCACACACGTTTACGACCTGGGTATAAAATGTATAATAATATAATAATATACAATACCGCAATCGGATACTTATTCGGAAGATTTTCGCGGATAAAACGCATTAAAAATCCGTACATTCGCGAAAGTGCGTGCCCCTGTTTTAGTATACGTACGTATATAATATAATATTATTATATTATATACGTACGTATATAATATAATATTATTATATTTATGTGTGTACTATCGGCTAAACATTCTTATATGGCGAAATATTATAGGTATAATATTATAAATATTTATATTACGTTTGGCCATGATCGTGTTTCAAACAGCCCAAAGCAAAGTATAAAAATATAATATAGATGTGGCTTTTAGTAAAATAATAATCATGAAGATCAAAATGATATATATATCGCAAAGGATTGAAAATAGTCATACCGCATGCATGTTTAATATTTACGCGATCATAAACAATAACAATATAATATATTTTATGGAATTTAATATTTACGTTGTAATGCGTATATATATAATATTATATACGGAGCTAATCGAATCACCTAAATCAGACTATGGAGCTATGAGACCGAAGCCCGAGGGGACGGGAAAAACGAACGGTTTGTCGAGATCGATTCCTATTAACCGCGCGGATGTACCTGTTCATAATAATGTTTATAAATGTACCAGATACCAGGTATATAATATGATAATATGAATTATGATATATTATATATGCGTACGAAAAAACTCGATAAAAAAAAATACCTCGACGAGTGGGGGTGAAATGAGAATGAGAATATAATATTATTCCTATAATATAATACACTCTTATATGCCGGCAAAATGAAAGAGATCTTCATAAGTAAAGACGAAGAGAAGAGTGAAAAATTTATTTTAATATAACGAGCAAAATACACATTACATATATAAAATATATATAAACAAACGACGGTAATGACCGCGCGCGAGTCTGCTGTTGGACGGTGAGACGTCGAGACTTGGGCATAAAAAATCGTTTACTAATGAACACGATATACACGCCCGCGGCAGAGTGTGTATTTTTTGAAGATTTCCCTCCCGAACCGATATAATAATAATAATAATAATAATTATTATTATTATTATTATTATTATTATTATTATTATTATTATTATTATTATTATTATTATTATTAACAAAAAATTCTTACCCGAACACGATTCGGCGTATAAATTTAAATTATTTTTTTTCTATTAGAAATATACTCGTATAACGGCCATGAATATATCGTCGGTCAATATATTGTTTTGTAAGTTTCGATTATTACTGCGTGTTGTTGTTTCGTCTTTCTTTTTCATATAATATATATATATAACAAATCTTACGCCTAATGTTATTTTATTATTTATATTATTTTGTATACTTATAAATTTATAATATGTATTGAGATCAAAGTAACAAGTAAACGCGTGAGAGATAGTTTCTGTTTATAAAGTTAAAAAGAAAAACTCCGTGAAAAATTTGTACTTCCTTAGAACGCGGTATGTATAATATTAAATATAATATGTATAATATTAAAATGTGGCGAATCATATGTAGGTACAATATTTATCAAAATTTAAAACTTTATGACTTTGTTTTATGCAAACGATTTGTGTATTAAATAAATAATAATAATATAATACTTATTAATATAATCGTATGGTAATAAATTTTTAATATTATATGTTTTCTTTTTTGTTCAATAGATTTATTTTGACGCGGTTGATTGATGTTTTTTTTTTTTTTTTTTTATACCAATCATTATAATGGTTGTTTCCATGTGATTATTTTATTTTATTATACTGCACTATTATCGCGGTATACTTATGCTATTATCGCCATATTAAAATATTTATAACACGCAAACGATTTCACCGAAACAATTTCAAATTGTATACTTGAAACTATTGTAATTTAGTAAAGTAATTATATATTTTTCATTAACAAAAAATAAAATAATAATAATAATATAGAGACGTCAATAACACGGAACATTATTAACGTGATAAATTTTGATGCATAAATAGGTACAAATAGAAAAAATCTTGAAGTCATCACCAACGCCCATCAACAACGCGTCATCTTCCTGTATAACGTATAAATTGACATATTAATATAGGCGGTATTACATTGTTATTTATATGTAGTCGTGTGATTTTTTTTTTCTATTTACTTGTCATTCTCACCATACATCGTTTATTTATACCTCTTAATAAAGTCACTGATTAATTAATGATCACAAATTTCTATTGTATATTATAATTTTTTAACAGAATTGATAAAATTTTTTGTCGTAACCATCGCATTATGTATTGTTAATTTGTTCAATTACAGTAGTCGGTTAATTGAATTAAAATATGTTTTGAGGCACTTTTCATCTTATATAGAGGGCAATTATTACGAATAAACGAAAATGTATTAATAGATTACTGATTGATATTTATTAAAATATCACTAATTATAAACTATTAAAAATATGAGTGTTATACTCGTATGTTATATTTCGTTTACCGGCCCTTCGAAACGCCACTGGCAAATATGTTTGTACCTATATATATATATTTTTTTTTTAAAAAAAAAATTTTAAATTGTATTTCTTTGCCGCGATAATTATATATAATATATTAAATTATAATAGTCCGAAACAATTTTCTTCGTAAAAAAGAGCGTCGATTTTCCGGTTTTGATCATTATATTAACGTCTGTATTATAATTTATATATGTTTACGAGTAATAAATTTAAAAAAAAAAAAATTGATATAAATACGTGACCAAATATAATTCGATA
>JAIUCT010008226.1:0-24387 GCA_021307375.1 Tetraneura akinire
TTATTATTATTATTATTATTATTATTATTATTATTATTATTATTATTGCATAATATATATTTCCCGAGTATAGCTTTATTCAATTAGGTATAGTTATTAATAATAATAATAATATTAAGTAGTAGGAAATTTAATTCAATTCAAAATTACACTTTTATTATAAATGACCGAGGAAACGCTAAAAAAAAATAAACAACAATAATAATCGAATAAACAATAATAAAAGTCATTAATAAGAATTATAATTATTATATTATATTAATTTAATAAAATATTATATTGTCTTTATTAAAGGTTCATGATATATACGTATAATATAATATTATATTATTATCATTTTAATATTTTGTAACGCGAAACAAAACAATTGGACGCATTATTGTTGTTAAAACAATAATATTTATTTTTATAAATAATAATTAATGTTTACTTTTATTATTGTGTTGTGAGATTGGAAAATTACAGACTATCTGCCCCGGGGGTTGAACTCGGACAATTATTTTAAAATGAAAAGTTTTTAGATTGTGAGGAATAGACTATTGTATAGTGTCGGCGGGATATATTGTGGTATGAGTGGCGCCAAACGAAGTGGAGTGTGGTTATTAAAATTCAAGGAAGCCAGCGGCCCGAGTACGGCGAGTCAACCGTTGTGTAACATTTGTTTCTCGGGATCAAAATTATACGATTCCTTCTTGATACCCTTGGTCAACTCGTCCTTTTTTTCGAACCGCGTACGGTTGCTGACTGCACGATAAAGGATGCGGTAGGTGATTACGTATTCCGCCACAGGCTTTGGTATCCGATAATAATAATAATAATAATAATGAAAAAAAATATACACAGTTAAAGTCTTTTTATCAAATATTTTATTTCAACAATATAATAATATAAAACAGAAATAAATCACAGAAGCTAAGGTTTTTGGCTCCGAAACGTGTTTGTGGTGCATTTTTGGTTACCATTACACTGTGTCCTGCGGTCACGAAACTGTTTAATTATACGTATTAACAACACATGTACGATTTTTTTTCCTTTTTGTTAGAAAACATTGAAAATACAGAACTTTTTCAACAAAACTTTGTATTTTTCTACCATTTTAGAATCATCAAAACCCGCACCTGGATATACTCGTATATACAAAATACATACTTAATAAAAAAATAATATTTGATTATAATAATTATTATTATAATATTACAAAGTCAACTTTTTTTTTTTTTTTGTAAAAAGACGGGAACAAATTGCTTAGGTACTAAAATATCTAAGCATGATTATTTAGTCCTATTAAAGTTAAAATGATCCTTTTTTAATATTTTCAAAAAAGATTTTTAGAATACCCCAAAATATGTAATTTCATGATAAAATTCTAAAAAAATAAAATTATGCAATATGTATACTTTTTTTTATAAAATTAAACAAAAAAATAAATTAACTTCTTACAATTATTTATATTGTAATAATTATATAATATCTTTTTAACAGTAATAATAATTAGTTATTGAAAATGTAAAAAATAATACTTTAAAAACGCACGTAACAAAACCGATATTTAATGGCAAGTTTAGTACTGTGTTATTTACGTGCAACTAGTATAAATTTGCCTCTAAATAATGTGACTGGACAATTTAATATAATTTTATGCCAATACAAATAATTATATTCACACGCAAAACAATGTGTAACGTAAACAAAACAAGAAATCGCTTAAATTCTTTTGTATCATGAAATGTTTGTAATCCGATCGGCATTTGTGGGTGTAGGTTTGTGAATACAATTTTCAATATCTCTATAAATCTGTTCGAATATTGAAAATGAATTTAGTTAACTACACTATAGGATTAGCGATTACATGTTTACGTGCAGGTAATGATAAGTTATATTTAATAATACATGTCAATCAGTATGAAAAACAATCTAGTATTACTATGTGTGCATTGTTTGATTAACATTTAATTTTGAAATGTTTACTAATAATAATAATAATAATAATAATAATAATAATAATGGTATAATATATTTCAAAACATGTTCAAATTGTTTATTTTAACGTACAGCCAATTAAATTATAGTCCACAATCTCATAATATACAGTATACACTAACACCGGTGTAACGTATTAATATATTCAGTCATTCGCAGAGTTTCAATTTAATTTTAAATTTAAATACAATTATAGTGATTTGGTAATAAATAATGTTAATAGTAAATTCAAACGGATATGATAGAAATTTAGGAAATATAAATTTCAATAATAAAGTAAATTTTTTTAATGACATCTTGTAAAATCTCCACTCTTCAAAAGCACCGATTAATTATTGGTATCCATATATTTATAAATATTGTTTCAAAACTATTAAACGTTTGAAATTTAATTTTAAATGTAATTATAAGTGTACGATTTTATTTCTAGTATACGTGCCATATATTATAATACACGATTTTAATTAAATTTGATTTCTGATTATTACGATAATAATTAAGAGGGCATAACACTTGCTTAGTTGCTTTTGATGTATTTGTCTCTGATATATTTTAATATAACATTACACAGCATAGATACAGTAGGTAGTACAACCACGCAGCACATTAGGTTGTACACTTATTAATTGTTATTTAATTAAATAAGAGAATCATTTCTGACGATAAATCATGTGGTGCTTGTTAAGTTTCTTCTTTAAATACATTTAATTTCAATGCAAAATTTATAACGGTACTTAAATTAAAATTTAACTTCCAACTAAATGCCACCATTTAAGATTTTATTTTGCTATACATTTTATACAAACAGAGATAGCTTTATACATAATATAATCCAAGTAATTCGTTCAATGGATTAATATGAATACTACACATTTATTTATTTTAAATATTTATTAAATGTCCAATTTTGTGATTAACAATTCAAAAATAATGATGTTTGGAGTTCTCGTGATCTTATTTGAACCTAAATTCTTGAATTGTTTACATTCGAATAAAAATAAATTAAATTAAATAAAATATAAATGTAAATCTTATAAAATATTTGTAATTTTATTATTAGCTATTTTCAATTATATAATATATCCAAAAATATATTTATTTATATGTATGATTTAATTTATGAGAATTAATTATTATTAAGTATCTATCTTAACAGTTAACAACAAACTATAAAAATAATAATATTATTATTAATGTATCGTAATATACATTGCTTTAATATTTAATTCGTATATATTATATGTATATAAATCTAAATATATTATAAAATATAATGTCAATATATTTAAATTTTCATAGATTATTTGTATAAAATATTACATCTTTGATATATTTAAAAAATAAATGATATTTAAAGTTCAACGTGTAAAATAAAGCATATAGGTATTATAACAGTTTAAATAAAATATATAGATCAATCAAGAACCTATTTCAAATACTTAAGTATAATAATCATTATTATTGTAAACACTGTAGTAAACAAATAGTGGCTATTTCAGTAACAATAATATAAAAAAAAAAAATCTTAATCCTAAATTAAGTTTAATCTTTAACATAAACACTTTTTCTTAATAAAATAATATTTTTCTTATATTATTAATGGGATTAAATATTATAGTTTTCTTACTTACGTTGTTTTTAAATAAAAATTTTTAATATATTATGTCAATTTAAATTTGCAATATAACTTGTGTTATATTGTTATTGTTGTTGTTCTTCTTTTTCTCCTTCCTCTCTTTTTATAAAACCTTTTCTTATCAGATTTGTTAGATAATAATCTGTTGGTTTTTTTTTTTTATTATATTATTACGTTAATAAACCTTTAAATTTTACAAATGTTACGTGCACGTTTATAGAACGCATTTCCCATACATTTCCAAAGGTTTCCAATTTTTCCCATTCCTTTATTAGATCATATGGCATTATTTTGTTTTGAATTGGAAAGGAAAATCGATCGCGGTCATCTTCATGTTGATTCGATCACGTAAACCTACTTCTAAATATTATATATTATTATTATGAGTATTATAATATGTATAGGGCAATCAATGAAAATCTACGTAAATATAGAAGTTATTTTCAGTATTATTTGAAAATCTGTAATGTTCACTATTCTTTATACAAACTTTTAGCACCTAAATAAATTTTTCTTAGGTTTTTAAAATAGGACCATATTCTAAATATGTTATTAAAAAAAAAAAAAAAAAAAAAAAAAAAGAATTCAATATGTACCTATCCATTACAAATTATTATCTTACACTTACTAGAAAATAAACCAACTTAAAAATATGTTTTGACTTTTAAATTAGCGGATAAATATGTTTCCACCAGATAACTATGTGGTATTTATTAATTTATTCATAAAATAATTCTAAATTTTTATCTAGTGAACAAATAGTTCTTTACGTGGTATTTATTTATTTATAATGTAATTTATTTTTCTCCTAGTGTAGGGAAAACTGGAACACGTTTACCATGCGAGTTTTATAACCGTATATTCAAGTGGCGGTTGTCAAATATAATATTATTGATATCACATCTTACGTAATACACACGATTATAGTGATTTACATATAATACAAATTACAAAAACACTATCTAGCACAAATAATTCCTACTAGATATTTTCCATGAAATACACAAAATTGTGAACTCTAAATCGCCCTGAAATAAAAATGTTTAATTACGGATTTTGTCTCATAATGTAAGATGTTCTTCGAGTCATTCAGTAGCTTTTATATATTTTTATGTAGTGCATATGTGAATCACTATATAGTATCACTCAGTGTTATGCTCTTAATTAAAAATAAAAAAATTAAAAAAATAAAAAAAATAAAAAAAATAAATAGGGACGGATCACTATAAGAGTAACTCTGGTAGTTGAACGATGATACGCAGTAAACTTGACACAAGATTTGATGTAGTTAGACAGTTGTACGTGTTCTGATTTAATGTAATTTTCTCGACAGTCTTTTTAATGCCATACTGGCCAAACCCCATCCTTAATTTCCTCACAGTTTCTCACAGTAAAATCGTGCGGAAGAACATTTCAATTTACAGACGAAATTTACACGACAGATGCGTCTTGATACATTCATCTCCTTCATTATATTTTTCTAAACCATCTTATTCCATAAATTCAATAAAAAATAAAATTGGCTTCAATCAATTGAATATTTTCAAAAGTTGAAATTTCTTTTAATATTATCTAAATTTAATAATATGATTAAAACGTATTACGTATATATATATATATAAATTTGTGTATTTTTTAGGATAATATAGATAAATTGTCGTTCATTGAAATACATTAAAAAAAAAAACAAAATTATTGATTACATTATTATTATATTTATTGTATTATAACTTAAATGTATATGAAATTATTATTTTATTTATTACCTATACAGAGTGTCCATCCAGTTTTTTCTTATCAATAAATTATTGTTCTATTATTAATTTTTGTAATTTAATTTTTATATGTATTTTAGTTTTTCATTATTATAATTTTTTTTAAAACACTTAGCCTATATTATAATTATAAAATATAATTTTTTACTTATATATTAATTACAATTTTGATTTTATTACGAATTAAATCAAACATATTATTTTGGAGATTATCAGTTAAAATGATAATTACAATAACATACAAGCTAATTCCAGATTAAATAATTCTTAATAAATCGAAATCATTATGGTCAAGAAACTAATCGTTTGAAGTAATCGCTTCAGGCCCGTGAGCAGGATATCTTTTAGAAGGGGATTCTCAAATATTTATTGAATATTTCCTTGTAAGTATTTGTTAATACTTTATTTTTATAATATACTAATAATTAAACATAAATTAAATTTTTATTATTATTATTTATTATTTAATATAATATAGTTTAAGATATATAATGTAATCGTGATCACAATTTTTAAATTAAATTAATTATTATATAAATCAATTATACACACCAGGGTTTAAAAAAAATTCACTATTATTTTTGGACACATCTCGAATAATGTATTTTATAATTTATAGTATACTAATTAAGGTATACAAAAACTAATAATCATGGGGGGTTAAACACCCCCCTCCTTGCACACCGGCCTGAATCGCTTGCAGATAATTATATTATAAAATTTTTAATATTTTAATCATAGATATTATGTGGACTATACGAATAAAATAATAATGTTTTTAATAAATTTTATAATATTCTCAAAAAAATCAAAATTACAAATTGACTAGGTATTAACTCTCAATTAATATAAAAACAAAAATGCTATTTATTTTAATTTTAAGTACCTATACTCAAAAACAAAATGAAATATAAAATTATACCTTTTTGTACATAAATAAATTGCAAAGATCAATATTTTAAACCTATATAAAAAATATTGGCGGGGAGAAACCTAGTGAAGCACTCTGTAATCAGTATGTTATATATATATATATTTTTTTTTATTCAATGGAAATAATATAGTACCTACCGTTTATAATGATAATTCGAAAAAAATTTAGTATACAATATATTTTGATATGACGGATTATAGGTAGTTGCCTTATCGATCAATTTTGATCTTATCATTAAACAAAAAAATCATATTTTTCAATTATATTCATATTATGGTTGAGTAGGAACGATTGAATTTATACACTAATCTAGGTATTTTGGAAAATAAAGTTCCCTATCGTATTTAAGAATTGATGTATGCAATAATTATGATATTGCGATAAAAATACCGCATTTGTAAATAGAAAACAAAACATGTCAATCATACAATAATATAATCATAATGTAAACAAAATACGAGTATTATTCTACGAAATTCGAACGTATTTTTTATTTCGAATGAACGTAAACAATAATATTCTACATTGATGAACGATAATATTATATTATAATATTTTAATACGTATGACGTGTGCAATATCGTATTTACATACAACATTATACAAATAATATTATGTTCCGAGAATAATAATATGATATTTTATAGAATAATTTTATATTTTGTTCGACGAAAAACTACGATGAATTGTACATACCATTAACATAGTTATGAATTATTATATTATAGTGAAACGCGCCGTGGCAAATTTGTTATTATTATACTCGTATACACGATCCAGACGAACAGAAGAAAAAAAAACCACTGTTGAAAATATTATTCCACGAAGATATAACCATCAGCCATAGTCGAGAAATGTATCGCCCGAGACGTGAACGCGACGAAATTTGAGCATAATATTATAATAATGTCTTATTGCAGTAATAATATATTAAAATGGATTCCACAACGATTATGAAATATCGTGCTAACGTGTATACGCATTGTACATCAGTAACATTTTTGAATAATGACTTGACGAAGCAATAATACTGCGATCGTCGTATTATTGTCGGTTCGCAGTTAAACTTCGGAAATTTAACGTCAAAGATTCAAAAGTCCGTCATCACGTCATATGAAAAAACGTTATAATTTAAAATTTATTTCAAAATAAAAAAATATTATTTTTTTTACTCGGTCGAGGACAAAAATATCGGCTACGGTGTTTGCAAAATGAGTAAATATTATTATATACAGTATAACTTCTTCTCGCTCAAACCGACTGCGATTCTCTTCGTCCGACAAACTTGGCGAACGGCTTTGGTGCATTTACTCGACGCCGCTCGGTCCATGAATTATGATCGGCCGCCGTCGGTGAGCGGGCGGACGGACGGTCTGGTGCGGTTAAACGGACGAGCGGCGTGGTTGGTCCCAGACAAATGCGTTTGATTTACGACCAACGGACGGCTAGTATTTCAAAAATGGCTTTATTATACGGCGTGCAAGAATATAATATGGACAGGGAATAAAGCGAGAAGACCGGGATACGAGGAGCAAAAGAAACGATAGAAATAGGACGAAGAGAGCGAGATGAAAAAGGGGAAAACACGTGCACTGACAGAGCTTTGGTGGAGTATTTTGTCGGTAGCGACAGTGGCGTTGGGTGGTAGAAACCATCGTAGATACCGCGGTATAATGGCAAAAACCAAATTTGCTGACAGGTCGGCCAGATTTATCGCCACACTCCGCAATCGTACGAGACCGATCCGGTGGCGGTACGGTTTGTAATTTGTATGGTATAAAAAAATAAATAAAAATAATCTTATTCTGAAAACGACAAAAAAAAATGTTATCGTATTTGTAGAAATTAAAATATAAATCGTCCAATGTAATATTATATTATTCATAGAGCAGCTAATCATAATATTATTATCATTTTACAATATTATCATATTATATTTGCATTTATTTTTCTTATACAAATAAATCACACTTGTAGATATTTAGAATAAATTATATAAGTTTCCGTAATGTAATTTATAGATAAGTTATTTCTGTTTTAACTTTAAATAAAATAAAATTAAATTAAATTAAATTTAAATAATTTAATTTTTCATATTTACGATTAATCCATTAATATTTAATAGGTACTCTGTAAAAATAATGCAAAGTTATATACCTAATTTAATATTTGCATACAATTTTCTATGCAATTTCAATTTCATAATTTTCCGTTTAATAATATTCACTAAACGTAATTTATATTTCTTTTAAAATTTATTAATTACATACCTATTCATAATGTAGGTATAACAATAGTATACATAAATGTGTTAAGCCAATTATTATAATATATGAAATTATAAAACATTTATTATATAAATATATCTCTGAAAATAGTTATATTGTAAACTATTATAATAAATAACAATATTATAAATCATTATTATAGTATAACAGAGGGAAAATTGTGCCTCAAAGTAAAAGAAACACATATATGACATAATATAATATATTATATTTATACGTAACTCTGCAGTTGACAAAACAATCATTGTTTATTCAATATTACATTAATTTTTAGAACTGAACACGGTGAAAAACGATGTTTATTCATTATAAATTTAAATTAAATATTTAATGCATAATAAATCAACTCGTGTTCTTGTTTGATCTAAATTACAAAATATGAATTCTGAAAATAATTTATACAGTAATAGTGCAATATCTAGTACCTACCCAATACCATTACCTGGTAATTATTATATGCATACCGTTACAATAATTTAATATTACAAAAATTAAAAAATTAATTAAATATTATTTCAAAAATTCTTTGTAATAGGTACTATATACCTAGTCTATATAATATATAAATATTTGTAAAATTAATAATTATAAATATTCGTCATATTTATTTTTGCTTTATTACACGAATCGTATTATAATATATTGTATATAATAGGATTATGCTATTAAATATTATAATTGCGTTATAAATAAAATATACATTGCATAGTAATAATCATTAGAAAATACATAGAAATTCGTCAATATAAATTTATAGATGAATTATTTTCATTTGTATTTTTGATTGAATATAGCAAACACTTACTTCGTAGGATAATATATATATTTTTTTTTTCAGTAATACAATTTATAAAATACAGAATCTATTTTATGTATAATAAATTGAAAAATATAATATACAACTATGATAATAGATCTATAACATATAGTATTAATATAAAAAAAAACTTTATACTTTATCTGTATACGTAGTTGTTGGTAACAGCTGTTTCTTTATTTTTACTAGTTTATATTGAATGAGTTTTTTTCTAAAAGTCACTATAGTGTGACTACTTACTATTATTATTATTATTATTATTATTATATTAAATCGTATTTTAACTCAATCCTTTCGTTATGAACGCACATACAGCATATTATTATATTGTTTTTTTTCGAAATAAATGAATACATAGAAATCCACGTTCTGATATTTTGTTATTAAATGTTATATTATTATTATTGTGGTATAAGTTTTTTTTATTTTTATCTTTTGTCGTCAATTTCAAATATTCTCATCCATATATATTGTTTGCAGTGAATATTGTAAATGAAAAAAATTACAGCAAAAGACGTGGTTTTTTTTATACATTATTATTATTCTTATTTATTTATTTACATTGAAAATCGTGTATTTCAATATATATATATATATTACTTACTAAATTCCATACTAATATATACTATGAATAATATTTACAAAACGTTTTTAATAAATCGTGACGGAACGAAAAATATATATAAGATATAACTATCAACGACATTCCAAATGTTTGTAGAAACATATTAATGGATGTATGCAATAAAAAATATATTTATTTTATGTGTTTTACTACCTATTATTTATTTTTAATACTTTACCAATGTTTCGTTTGTAGGGATTTAATAACATACGAAATTTATAAAATATAATTATTTATTCAATTAACAGTTTGAATCTTTTTGTAGAGAAAAATAATCACTACTCGATTTAAATACATATTATATAATTTATTATGATTATAATGCTAACTTTATCATTATATCCTTGTAAATTAATTAATGATATTTATTATATAATTTTTTTTTCAGGTAAGCAAATAATTATAAAAGTTTTTCCTGTCATATACTATATTTTTTTAAGTAAAAGAAAAAGTAAGTAGGTATTTTACATTTAAATTTTTATATTAAATTTTTTTTTTTAGCGTTTTTAATTTTAATTTTCTAAAATTATTTTTATTTATTTAAATATTAATATTTAATAGGTAGTAATATGGATTTTAAATAATTCAGAATTTTAATTTTAGTATTCTTATTTTAAAATACAAATTCATTTTTCAATTTAAATAAACAACAAAGTAATACGAATTAATGTAAATTTACCATTTTTGAATAACAATGATCTTTAAACTATAAAATGAATAAAATGAATAAAATTTTATTACATAATTGCATAAATTTATATATATACAACATAAGAAAATGCATAAAATAAATTTCAAAAACAAAACCTAAATTTTAGTTAAATTTTAAATCGAATGAATTATATATTTTTTAATTCATATTGATATTTTCAATAATTAAACACTAAAAAAAAAAATACTTAGTTTTAATAATATTATAAATATCTCAGGTTGTTTGATTAAATATTATACCGAATATTTTAATTACATAATTGAAGTTGTAGCTATTGTTGATATATTAAAGTATGGTTAACAAATTAAGAGGTTGTTAAGTAATTAAACATCTTACAAAATATCTACAAGAAACAAAATGAAATTGAAATTTATATTTTTACATAACTATAAAATTTTATGATAATATCATAAAATATGAAAAATATTTTAACTTAATTTTTCAGTTAAAAAAATAGGTGTTGTTATTATTAAATCAATATAATATAATAATAGTTATTTTGGATACAATATAATTATTATTTATTTCCATCAAAATGATTTTAAAAAATGGAATTTTATATATTTGAAAAATGTGTTTTCTATGTAGTACGAAAAAATGTTTAGTTTAAAGTTAAATTACAATGTAAAATACCATAATTAATTCTAAATACTTATCTAGAGTATAAGCTATATGTTTATCACTGGTCGTTATCATATTATTATTATTGTGAATTTTTTGTTGCGTAGGTACTTGTTAATGTGTTATAATAAATAAAAAGCATAATAAATGTATAAGTGTGGGAGATTACGAAATTATTTTACCAGAATAAATAATATTTCACTTTATTAAATAAACAATAAAAATATAATTTAATACTATTTTAATAATAAGCTATAGAGTTATAATAATTTTCATTCTAAATTCTAATATAAATTCTTTAAAGCATAATTAAATTAAATACATAAAAATAAATAATAATATGTAGGTATTTGTATTATTTTTTATTACACAATAATTTGGTTAATTATTTCATATTAACATAAAGTTATATAATAATAGGAATATTATATAAAATTTAATTAGTATATTGTTATGATAACATATTTAAGTTTATTTTTATTACCTATACGTCTTATATTTATGTGTATTATAATATCTTATATTTTTATATTATTATGCGTAGTCCAAAATAACTAAATACGAAATGACATTAAATAAAATGCAATCATTATATTTAATAAAGTAAAATATTATATGGGATACAAATTTTATAATATATGTCCAAACTAAATCATTCAAACTTTAACAATTTAATTTTACTATAATACAAGTACTTTTATTTCTTTAAAATAACGACCTCAGTGACTATGAAATATTTAAAAGTCACGTAACATATTATAGGAATGGTGTTAAAAAGTAACACAAATCTTTCAAACCAAAAAAATTCTAAAACATACATATTTTAAATTAAAATTACAAAAAAAAAAAAAACAAAATTTTAATTTTAATTACATTTTTATTTTATAATTATTTACACCTGAAAATATTAAACATTAATTTCTTTAAAAGAATTATTTCTTATATGGACAATACATTTAACTATATTTATATATTAAATTTAACAATGTATTTTATTTTTTAGTTTTCTTCTACTCAAAAGTGAGTTTAACTATACTAATACTTGAGAAAAAATACAATAACTGGGAAAAAAATAAATAATGAGCTATTCATATGTTAACGCGTAGAAAATGTATAAATTGCAATCAATTGCCATATCGCAACCCAATAATGTATAGTCTATATACTCTATAGTATCGTATAGTGTACTCGCATATTAATTGAAGTATTATAAATTAAATATTTTTAGCATTCTTTATTTTTTATTTTATTGTAGCCAATGCTTTTGAATACGAGAAAATAAAAACAGATAATTTCCCGTTGAATTTGTAGATCATCCACAATGAAATTTTAAACTCTATTGTATGAACGTATATAAACGCAAAACTGTGGTTGAAGTGGAACGATCGAGTTAAAAGCCAATTAACTATTATAATAGGATTGTTTTGTTTTTTGTTTTCACATTTGTGTTACCCGTAGAGTCAAGAGACACATACTAGGGTCACATTGACAGATTTGAATTAATCATATATAAAAGGTGCGGTAGAGTATAATATATAATATAAAATATATATCTAGATTAAAAATTTTCAATTCTTTAATAATATTCAATACGTTAAAAACATTTTTATTATAATCGAAAAATACGTTTTATCGAATGCGTCATATCATTTAGTTTAGATGCCGTAATTTCTCAACTTCATTTGGTGTACTCTCATAGCAGTATTATGATTTTACATTTTTAATACAATTTAAAACAACAACTGTAGTACAGAAAATAATTTAGTGATCACGTTCTAATGCATGCGTGTAATTTTAAGCATTAATCATTATTAGAAAATGAAAAAAACATACAAGATATTATTAAATTATTACTTTCTTTATTATTTCGAAGCAAAGAAAAGTATATAAAGAAATATTAATCATTCCGTTCTATTGTGAATTTCGCAATATAAATATCCCTTGAAAATTTGTGTTATACTTATTTCCGTCATTTAAACCACAGAAAATTTATGAGGAAATTTCATAATTCATAATTTTATTTTTTTCTCTTACATTATTTTACATACTATTATGAATAACAAACGATCTAGGTATTTATATCTGTGTTAAATTTAAACCAAATTTCAATTTCATTTTTTTCAAAATTAATTTAACTTAGAAAATAAAATAGTAAAATCCACATTTCTCTATCATTTTAGAATTGACGGGTTTGTTATAATATTATATTTTAATGATCCTAGACTCTAGTAAAAAAAAATAAAAAAATAAAAAAATAAAAAGAAGATAAAATATTACTATATTTGCCTTTTGTTGCCAGTATTGAATTATTACCGGTTGAAGTTATTTGGTGCTTCTCAAAAAGTGTTTTTATTATTGAATTATATATTAAATTTATTTTATAATAATGTACTTAACTATAAATTATTTTATTTATATCAGTTAAAACATAATATTAAAAGTAAAAAATCAATTATATATAATTTCGAATCGATGTGTATAAAATTTTAATTAACCAAACTTTTCTCAATTGCATATACAATTACTATTCAAATTTACAAAATAGGAATGTTTAAATATTTAGATATTTAGTATCTGTGTTCATATGAAGCAAATCCAGATCAATTTCAATATAAGAACAAATAACTAATAAACATAATATTATATTTAATTTTTATGTTAATAATAATAAAGATAATAATTATTTTTTTTTATATTATTATTATCTTGAATAACAAGTAATCATTAGTAATCATTTTCAAAACCAATGCGAATCCTTGTATGAATATAATTATTTTAAAAAATATTTGTCTGGATGATTTAAGCAGTTAATAATGTGTATGCATTATGAAAACATATTTTCGTAATAAACCTTAAACATAGATAGTCATAGATAATAATTATAATAATTCATTGATAATTCAAATTCACACGAATTTAGACTTTTACCATTGTTGTTAAAGAATATTATAATATTGTTATCAGACACAAAAAATTAACCATCTAATGACTGCAGTTAAACTTTATTTCCCTAATAGGCGTCTTTAAGACTATTTGAGTGTAACGTATTAATTTTCCGAGTCCAAATCATCTTCCACTACATTTAATGAAACTCCATGCGCACATCTACCTCCAGCCTTTGTATGACCTCATTACTCTAGATTAAAAGACCAGTGTAAAACGATACGCTATTCGCTATTGAGGAAGGATGATGTGGGTTAGCGTTGCCGATGTTTTTGCTTCGTGCAATTAAACACCCTTCCACACTTTACATCTGAGATTATTTAAAGTAGTATTCTTCCAACATAACATTTGTATATTTTATGAAACGGTTAAACAAAAAATAAATGAAATCATTAAAATTTTTTAATATTTTTGTCATTTTTATCAATTAAACGATTGAATTTCATACATAATATTTTTTTTTTTATAAAATAATATAATAATAAAAATAATGTCATACATGTACGTCATTAATTATTGTGATGATAATTAATAAAATATTTATCTTTTTGCTGTGTATTAACAATTTTTAACTATAAGATTTTTTTTATTTCCCAATAATTAATCATAACAATTCAATTATAATTTATATAAATAAATGAAAAGGTAATTATTCAAATTTTTAAGTTAGCTGAAAAAATACATTTATATGGGTAGAAACTAATTTATTAAATTTCAAAATGAAAAATGTATTTTTTTAATTCTCACAATTTATGCAAAATATTAAATAATTCTGCATGATATGAACAAAATGTTCTATATAATAACATTAAATTTAAGATGTTGTAAAAAGGATACCAATTACCTATCAATTTTGACCTAAATTAATTTTTGATCACTCAAAAATAATAAATTTTTGAAACATCAATATTATTGTGTATTGTGCATTGATATGAGGTAGATTATACTTTAAATTATAAATTATCCACTTATTAATAATAATAATAATAATAATAATAAATGTCTCGACAACAAAGAATAAACGTTAAATAAAAAACTAATTATTATTAGATAAATATATATTATGATTGTATTTAATTTTTAATTAATGCCTTTTTATTGGAAAAGTAATTATTTGATATTTTATATACCTACTTATGTTGTTTTAAAAATATAATTATTATTCATAATATCTAGCATAAAATAAAAATAAAAACTAAAATCAATGTTATTACATCAAGTAATAATTTTATTTTTTTCAAATGTTATAAAAGTATACATATTACATTATTATTTATTATATTATTATTATATTAAATATACGACAAAGTAGGAGCATTTTGTATTTATTAAATAGAAAAAAATATGACCCAAAAACGATGAAATACTGAAGTATAATATAAAATACATTCTTCTTTTTCTCGCCTTTTATTATCTATCTTGGGCTAATTCTTATTCGGCGCCATCATTCCTAATACAGGAATTACAAAATGCACTATTAATATCACTATTCTTCAATTTTCAAAACACTTTTGAAACATTTTTTATATTTTTATAACATTTACTTATTTGTATTATATTATGATTGTATTCCTTTATAATTCATTATTTTACAAAATGTAAACAAAAGTCAAATACATTTTTCTTTTATAAAACATTAAGTACATAATATTTCAAAATTTATTTAAATTTTAATAAAAAATTGATATACGAGTAATATAAACAGTTATTTTTTTATCACCGTTTATTTAACAATTAATGTAAAATAAGTTGTTAATCTTTCTCACAATATAATGTAATAATCAATGTTTTTTTTATAACTGAACTATATTAAAATAATAATTATATTATAAAATTGAAATATGTTTTATTTAAAGAAAATTGTTCTAATAATTAAGGATTGAGGCAAAAATAAAATGAAAGGGACAAAATAAATTGAAAGGATTTTATCCAATTATTATATATTTATTTTATTTACAAGTTATAGTTTTAAATATTTAATAATATTAGTAAATTTTATATTATTAAAATCTTAAATTTATTAATTACATTCAGATTTTTTACAACTATAGTACTTAATGTAATTTTTTTGGTCGATCAATTGATTATTACGATAGGAACAAGATGATTTAGATTTCCATAAAATTATGAAATTATTATTAAGTTTAATAATTATTAAAAAATAAAATATTATTATTATGTTTAAATTGTTCAATTAAACAAGAAATCATTTATATAATTACATAATAAATTCAAATATTATATATTATATATTAAATTGTCATCAAACATTTTCGGTAGAAGTAAAAAATAAAATGTACTATTATTGAACCCAAATGAAATACTAGTGTAATAAACTCTTAAATGGAATACAATTTGTATAAATGTATGAATTTTCATATTTATATTATATTAAGTTTTATATTTGTGGTTTTAAAAAACATATTATTCGTACTATAAATATAATACTAATAAAAAATAAAATTATTAAAAGTTAAGAAATTCGTTGCACTTTTATTGTATAATATATAAATGTCATGTACAGATACAGACATTACAAATCTTAAAAGTGACTTCTGCGTTTCAACTTATTAATTCTTCAAAATATGTATATTATGTTATTCTTTGTTATCTATTTTGATTAAAAAACTTATATGGTTATAAGAAAAATACAATTTTGTAACTTTTAAAATTATTGTTTGAATATTAAAAATTCCCCAATTTTTTTTACATTATTTTTACCTGTATAATAACTTTTAATTTATGAAATAAATATTATTTAGATATCTAAAACCGAACGGGAATATTTCATTTCCCTTGATAAAATAAAATAAAATAATTTAAAAAAATTATAAAAAATGATTTTTAAAATTAAAATTAATATTATATGAAATTATCTTAAAATGATTTACATATTGTTCTTATAATTTAATATTGTAGGACTTTATTATGATAAAGTATACATTTTTTTCAAGTCGAATGCATTCGAATATTTTTATGTCGTGTGGTTTATTTTATACATTTAAATATTTTTTTTGTTTAAATACTTCCTTTGTAATTTATATTGTAAATAATTTAGCTATCATGTGTAAAATATTATGTGTATGTAATAATTCCACAGACAAAACTAATTATTATTCAAATCTGCATCACGTATATTTAAAATGTATGCATCTATTAGAGATATCAAGCACAATTATTAGACCAAACATATAATTTTTAACCATTTATTTCAAAATTAATTTTTAATAAAAATATGTTTTAAATATATATTTCTATAAATTATAGTATGAGAACATTATTTTATAGAAACTAGTGAGACATCGCTATAATATTATGTATTTTATATTTGTAAAAAGTATAAATACGCAAGAAAATCAAAATTTGTTTATTCATATTTTCGTATTTTTTTCAAACATAGAAATAAAATTAAATAAGTACTCTGTTTTTCTTCTAGTTTTTAAACAGGTAGTTTAAACTATTGTATGAATAATAGTTGAAAATAAATATAAAATAGCTTTATGTTTATAGTTATTTAACATAAAATCAGATGTGAATATAAATATTTATGAATACATTTATTTTCAATCGCTCAACTTCCTAATTTCATTAACATTACTACAATTTAAAAGATTTTTAAATTTATATACTAACAATATCTAATAATACCATTTTTTTGTAATTTTTTCAAATATATAATCATAACAAAATATACAATTATTATAAATATTATAAAAAGTGAAACCTACTTAGGAAAAACGAGGAAATAGTTAACTTTTATATCAGAATTAAAAAATATATATATATTTATATATATATACCTTATAGGCTTATACGTATACATGTATAAAAGTATAGAATTTTATGATACAATATATTTAATAAGTAGAACAAATTATATTATATATATATTAATATTAAAATATTATTTTGTTAGTATATTAGACTTCTTGTTAAAAGGAAAATTACTCTTATTATATTTGTTATTTATAAAATAAAAAATAATTTGTTTTTTTTTTTATATTATTTTTATAAGGCACCTAATTTCAAAAAATAATATGTACAAAAAAAAATAATACTCTCTATATGTCTAACTAATAATAATTTATAAAAAAACATCATTTTTTTTAAAAAACTAAATTTGTAAATATTTATGGAATATCTTAATATTAAATATTACATACAAGATATATACGATTTAAAAATTTTACTCAAATTCTAAGATAAATTATGTCTAAATTTAGGATTAAAATAAAATGAAGTAATTTATATTATATAACTACTTTTTGAAAATTTATGAATAATAAATATTGTGAATTTGGTTATTAATTATTATGATAATAAAAATAATTAATAGTTACCAGTACATTCAAATAATCATTATATATTATCCTCAATTTTCAATAAAATAAAAAAAAATTGTGTAGTTGAAACCAAAAACACAAAATTAAATACGGAATAATTATATTAAATTATCCATGTTCCCTATAAGATTGTCATGAAGTGTGAACTTTAATATTTGAACAAATTAAATGATCAAAGTTTAAACTTGTTAATACTAAAGCGTTTCTGGCGAACTTATTAAACATAAGGTAAACTAGTTTCTTCTGCAATTTGGTTTGATCGATGACATATATAAATTTATAATCATTAATCTTTTACACTAAATATAACACCTAATTATGAATTATGAATCATGGGTATGAACTATAAATTATTGAACGAATAATTTATTTATGACAACACAATAATTATAATACATGGATAATTTTTCTTTCAGAATATTAAATAAATCGATATATAGGTACTAGAAATTTAATTTATCATACAACAAGGCAAATAAGATAAATTATGAAGAATAATATAATTAACAATATAAATATAATAATTCTTAATTCAATAAATAATATAATTTCGGCAATTTAATTCAACCTGTCATTTGCATGAAATCGAATAATTTCTTTTTTTTAACATAATCCGCCAATATTTAAATCGTAGGGCAGCAAAAAATGAAATTAAAAAAATACATATATTAAGTAACAGTTTTTTAACTGATTTTACCAAATATAATATTTTTTACCATTTATTGATAATATGTACCTATATTATATTACGCATATGAATACATTATTTGTTATATTTAAAATATTATTTATGAACAATAATTATATTTATTTAAAAACGATAAAAAAAAAAACAAATGCTTTTGTATTTTTAACCATTTTACTTTTTGTATTTATAAAAAAATAAATCATTGTGTATTCTTATATAAAACATAACACGTAAAATTAGAATAAAAAATTAACATACATAAATAAAATGGTTTATTCTTGCAATATTTCATTCGTTTCGTATATTATTTTAACTATACCAAATTAATTATTTTTGTATAAAAAGAAAAATACATAAATACCAATCTACGCATATTATGATTAAGAAAAAATAGCATATTTAAAAATAATTGTAATTTACATGTTATGTAAGTGTAGATTTTATGTAGTTAAATGTCGACTACCGCTAAAGAGTTTAAATTGAACAATAATAATAGGTACGAAAAACAAAAATATGTTAACTGCAGCATCAATGCGTACATTTTTACATTTAAGGCATTTCGTTTTATTATATCTGGCATAAAATATAAAATTTCAATATCTATAAAATTATAATAATTTTACGTCCCTATTAATATTTTCCCTGTAATATATTATATTATTATTTATAAACACTAATGAATAATGACTTATGTAAAAATGCGTAAGTCAATTGGATCATCGATAAAACGTTAATAATTATTGTCCTATATTATAAAATAAAATTACTAAATAAATAACGTGTTATTTGGAATTAGTGAAAATTGACACTTACGACAAAATATATATATAGAATTTTCACTTATATACACAACTTATACACAGTTTTTGTAATGTAATAATAAATTATTTTTTCTAATGCAATCTTTTTAAAAGCGTTTTACAATTTTTACAACATTTCTTATTTTGAATGTTAATCCTGTTTTCGTGTCCCTAAAACATTCTTAACTTTAAAATTAATAGAATTTATAATATTTTGTGTCTTTTAATTTTTTAAAGAAAACATTTTTCGTAATTAAATTAAATATCTAAAATATGACAAACGACAGATTTAATTTTATTTTAGATTCATTCGGGATTAACTTTTAATATAGACGTTAAAATATATTATAAACATATTATAACTATAGCAAACAAAACGTCATAATTTTATTAGAGTTAAATTAAAGGAATAGAATATAAATTATTAATTAACACTTAATGATTTTCGATTTTAAGTAATTTTTTTTTAAACGTTTTCTTTTAAAGAGTCGTCATTCTTCATATAAAATTTTTACTTTTTTAATACCTAAAATATATAATAATTGTCAACATTATTTTCTAAATGTTAAAATAGATTTATTAAAAAAAATAATAATAAAAACATATAAATTATTGTAATTTAAATTTATTTTGGTAATTATATTCATGTAATATTTTTTTGTAATACTTTAATGTTTTTATTTTTTTTATTTCTGCAAATAAAAATGCTAAAATATTTCTCAATAAAAAGTACTACTATAACAATATATTAAAATGAGTTCTAAAATGTATATACGTACATATTATATAATAATGTAATGTGTGTGTCTGTGTTATTAAATCAAAATAAAATTATAATAGATACATTTTGTAAAATATAAAAGTAAAGACACGGTTATCAATAACGGAATTTCAAAAATAATCATTTATTTTAGTTTTAATACTTTGAATCTAACCAAAAATGGAACCTATATATTATAATATTTGAGGTCAAAAATGTGTCAGATGCTAATAAATGTAAAGACCGTCGTAGTGGAATTCCAATATATGGTTGTGCATATTTTGGTACTACACACATGACATCCACACAATATTCTTCGATCCCTTTTACCGGACTGTTTCAATAGTAACGGTCCCGCTACCTTCTACACACGTGCCAATGTCCTATTGTAATAATATAATATGGCCACAACGACTAAAGCAATAATCTAAATTAAATTTCCGGTCTGGTAATATTAATGATCGCTGTAATAAAGTACTTGCAGGGTCTAGAATTGGGCGTGTATGTTCGCAGGGGATATTTTCAAAGGGGGGAATATTAAGCCCCCTATCACTATAGCGGTTTCGGCATTACTCGAAGAAGTAACGTAGTCCTAGGTATGTATCGTTTTAATTTCAACCTCGTATTTAAGTCACGAAACTGGAATGGGCTCACTTCCAATAATAATGAAAGGATCCACCACCCATCCCTTCGCAAAAACTTTCTCATTGCTCCATGGCTCCGCTACCACTGAATGCCGACACGTTCTTACTGCACCTATACTCAGCGACGGAGACTTACACCAGATGGTTAATGTCAACTTTAAACTTAGGCCACGGTTGTGTCGAGCAGGGTACACGCAGTCGTCCCAGGTTCGTTACTGGCATACGACGCGCACATGCTATTGTATATATAACATGGGTTTTGAATGTTTACCAAAAATATCAGAAAGAAAGTTTTTAACTCGAAAACTTTTAGTTTAAATTATTCCAATATTTGAATTTATCATTCATTCGTCAACGAAAAAAAAAAAAAATACCGCCAAAGGAACAACAAATTATGGAATTTAAATATCATCAAAAACTATATAATTTAAACAAATATTCATGTCCATTTTAGATTCTGAGCGAAACGAAGAATGTTTTATCGGTTTTACAATGATGTGTGATTATTATTATTATTATTTTTTTTTATTCTTAATACACTTTTGTTACTCGAAATACTCGAAATAATGCTTCGATTTTTACAAATTGCATATGTTTCCGGTTGAAAAATTGACAATAAGCGTTAAATAAAGCGACGAAAAATGACGAAAAATGGCATTTTTCACGAAAACTGAAATTTTAATGAATTCGGTTTCAATATTTTACAATAACTCAGGCAATTCTTAAGTACATAGGTATTACATATATGTGGTTAAATTTTGAAACAGTTACGTTAATTTTTAAAAATATAAGACTTAAAATATTTGGTAAAATTCTAGTTTTTTTGTATATAAAGTTTGATTAAATTGGCAATTTTTGGCATAAGGTGTGAAATTTTTTTAAGTATATTTACATATTACTTAACATGATATCAATATATTAGGAAAATCTGAAGGCTCAATTTTTTATAGTTGTTTAAATTTAAAATTTCAATAAATTAATATTTATTTTAATGTATTTATATTGATTCCTCCTTTATATTTCAATATTTTACAATAACGATAAATTAAATTGACAATTTTTTTTATGATATTGAAATTTAGGTGACAAGGAATTTTATGAGCAATTACATTGAAGTATAGACTTGAAAATTTTATAGGGTTTTCAATTATGTAGTATATATATATACCTATTATCTCTATATGTGTGATAAAATTTTGCGTTTTAAATATTTAGTAAAAAATGTCAAAATTTTAATCAATACCTACATTATCTGACTAAACTTTCCTCACAATCATTTTTTTGGAATGCAATGGTTTATCATTAAATTCAATTCCTAATTAAAATTAAACACTATGATTTGCATACCTATATCCCTGCGGCAGGACTGTCAGCTCGTTTTATTATAGTTACCGTTTACTGTCGACAATATTAATAATATTATATAATATTATGTATAATAAATCGTAAAATTTATGTAATCATGTATCAAACGGATATATGACATCACTAGTGAAATATCAAATAAATTTACTTGGAAATTATTTCTGGGAAGGAAACATTATAAATTGTATATTATAATAAAATATATTATACTATAATAATTATTGTTCGATATGGTACAAAATTCACACATTTAGTAAAATGTAAAGAAATAAAATAATATATTAGAATATTATTTATTTACTAAAAAATTCAATATTTATTTTCTAATAATTTCTTATGATTTATTGTAAAATTAGCACAGAAAAAAAGTTGGGGAACATAATATTATAATATAATTATTAAAATTACTTAAATAAAAAAAATTTAAAAATTTATATATAAATAATCATTTGAATAAAATTACATTATTTACTAGTAGTTTAATATATTTCAGAAATAATTGAATTGTAATTTTGCGAGTATTAATACATGTTTTATTTTCGTGTTTAAGTCTAAAATTCATTTATTTTGAAAATATTGTTAAATCTAAACACAAAGTTTATAATTTAATTGAACAATTAAAAGGAACAAAATATAAATTGAAATTCGTTTTAATTTTCTTTTCTGTCGTCAAATAATATTGATTGTCATAAATAATATTATAACGAAAACTATTTGATTAAAACACAATTATTTTAAGAAGTGTTACAAAATATAATAAAATTATTTTATTTTTCAAGTAATGTTCAATATTACATTATGATGGTGTCTAATGTTACATTCAGGGTTGTTTTAAATATATATTATTTAATCAGTATAGTCATAAACCATATTATTATCAACATTCAAATATAAAAACATACTATTAAATTTAATGTTATTTAAGAGCAATAATAATAGGTATTTATTATATTGAAATTTTAATGTAGACAAAAATTGTATAGATTAATAAAATAAATAATATTAAATTTGTATTACCTATGAATAATTTCATATTTAAATATTTTTAAATCTATATAAGTAGGTACCTAATACAAGAATACATTTTTTATAGGTATTAAAACGTTATAAAAATAATAATAACTATCGTATAATATAATTTAAAGTTAAGTTTGACTAATATTTCATTTACTGTTCTTTAATTTAAAAGAATTAATAAAAAAAAAAAAAAAGCGAACTGGAATACTGGATACTGCTGTGGAAGGGATATAGGTGAGGAAAGGATAATTGTGATACTATAGTATTATGTTGTAATTTGATTAGAATTTGAATGCAATGATAAATCATTACATTCGAAATAACAATTCTGAGCGAAGTTCAGTCAGAGAATATAAATATTTAAAATTTTTTTAATTATTTATCAATTTATAAAAAAAAAAAATGTACCTACTTATTGTTGTTTAAAATATTAAATAAT
>JAIUCT010008227.1:0-25274 GCA_021307375.1 Tetraneura akinire
TTATTATTATTATTATTATTATTATTATTATTATTATTATTATTATTGCATAATATATATTTCCCGAGTATAGCTTTATTCAATTAGGTATAGTTATTAATAATAATAATAATATTAAGTAGTAGGAAATTTAATTCAATTCAAAATTACACTTTTATTATAAATGACCGAGGAAACGCTAAAAAAAAATAAACAACAATAATAATCGAATAAACAATAATAAAAGTCATTAATAAGAATTATAATTATTATATTATATTAATTTAATAAAATATTATATTGTCTTTATTAAAGGTTCATGATATATACGTATAATATAATATTATATTATTATCATTTTAATATTTTGTAACGCGAAACAAAACAATTGGACGCATTATTGTTGTTAAAACAATAATATTTATTTTTATAAATAATAATTAATGTTTACTTTTATTATTGTGTTGTGAGATTGGAAAATTACAGACTATCTGCCCCGGGGGTTGAACTCGGACAATTATTTTAAAATGAAAAGTTTTTAGATTGTGAGGAATAGACTATTGTATAGTGTCGGCGGGATATATTGTGGTATGAGTGGCGCCAAACGAAGTGGAGTGTGGTTATTAAAATTCAAGGAAGCCAGCGGCCCGAGTACGGCGAGTCAACCGTTGTGTAACATTTGTTTCTCGGGATCAAAATTATACGATTCCTTCTTGATACCCTTGGTCAACTCGTCCTTTTTTTCGAACCGCGTACGGTTGCTGACTGCACGATAAAGGATGCGGTAGGTGATTACGTATTCCGCCACAGGCTTTGGTATCCGATAATAATAATAATAATAATAATGAAAAAAAATATACACAGTTAAAGTCTTTTTATCAAATATTTTATTTCAACAATATAATAATATAAAACAGAAATAAATCACAGAAGCTAAGGTTTTTGGCTCCGAAACGTGTTTGTGGTGCATTTTTGGTTACCATTACACTGTGTCCTGCGGTCACGAAACTGTTTAATTATACGTATTAACAACACATGTACGATTTTTTTTCCTTTTTGTTAGAAAACATTGAAAATACAGAACTTTTTCAACAAAACTTTGTATTTTTCTACCATTTTAGAATCATCAAAACCCGCACCTGGATATACTCGTATATACAAAATACATACTTAATAAAAAAATAATATTTGATTATAATAATTATTATTATAATATTACAAAGTCAACTTTTTTTTTTTTTTTGTAAAAAGACGGGAACAAATTGCTTAGGTACTAAAATATCTAAGCATGATTATTTAGTCCTATTAAAGTTAAAATGATCCTTTTTTAATATTTTCAAAAAAGATTTTTAGAATACCCCAAAATATGTAATTTCATGATAAAATTCTAAAAAAATAAAATTATGCAATATGTATACTTTTTTTTATAAAATTAAACAAAAAAATAAATTAACTTCTTACAATTATTTATATTGTAATAATTATATAATATCTTTTTAACAGTAATAATAATTAGTTATTGAAAATGTAAAAAATAATACTTTAAAAACGCACGTAACAAAACCGATATTTAATGGCAAGTTTAGTACTGTGTTATTTACGTGCAACTAGTATAAATTTGCCTCTAAATAATGTGACTGGACAATTTAATATAATTTTATGCCAATACAAATAATTATATTCACACGCAAAACAATGTGTAACGTAAACAAAACAAGAAATCGCTTAAATTCTTTTGTATCATGAAATGTTTGTAATCCGATCGGCATTTGTGGGTGTAGGTTTGTGAATACAATTTTCAATATCTCTATAAATCTGTTCGAATATTGAAAATGAATTTAGTTAACTACACTATAGGATTAGCGATTACATGTTTACGTGCAGGTAATGATAAGTTATATTTAATAATACATGTCAATCAGTATGAAAAACAATCTAGTATTACTATGTGTGCATTGTTTGATTAACATTTAATTTTGAAATGTTTACTAATAATAATAATAATAATAATAATAATAATAATGGTATAATATATTTCAAAACATGTTCAAATTGTTTATTTTAACGTACAGCCAATTAAATTATAGTCCACAATCTCATAATATACAGTATACACTAACACCGGTGTAACGTATTAATATATTCAGTCATTCGCAGAGTTTCAATTTAATTTTAAATTTAAATACAATTATAGTGATTTGGTAATAAATAATGTTAATAGTAAATTCAAACGGATATGATAGAAATTTAGGAAATATAAATTTCAATAATAAAGTAAATTTTTTTAATGACATCTTGTAAAATCTCCACTCTTCAAAAGCACCGATTAATTATTGGTATCCATATATTTATAAATATTGTTTCAAAACTATTAAACGTTTGAAATTTAATTTTAAATGTAATTATAAGTGTACGATTTTATTTCTAGTATACGTGCCATATATTATAATACACGATTTTAATTAAATTTGATTTCTGATTATTACGATAATAATTAAGAGGGCATAACACTTGCTTAGTTGCTTTTGATGTATTTGTCTCTGATATATTTTAATATAACATTACACAGCATAGATACAGTAGGTAGTACAACCACGCAGCACATTAGGTTGTACACTTATTAATTGTTATTTAATTAAATAAGAGAATCATTTCTGACGATAAATCATGTGGTGCTTGTTAAGTTTCTTCTTTAAATACATTTAATTTCAATGCAAAATTTATAACGGTACTTAAATTAAAATTTAACTTCCAACTAAATGCCACCATTTAAGATTTTATTTTGCTATACATTTTATACAAACAGAGATAGCTTTATACATAATATAATCCAAGTAATTCGTTCAATGGATTAATATGAATACTACACATTTATTTATTTTAAATATTTATTAAATGTCCAATTTTGTGATTAACAATTCAAAAATAATGATGTTTGGAGTTCTCGTGATCTTATTTGAACCTAAATTCTTGAATTGTTTACATTCGAATAAAAATAAATTAAATTAAATAAAATATAAATGTAAATCTTATAAAATATTTGTAATTTTATTATTAGCTATTTTCAATTATATAATATATCCAAAAATATATTTATTTATATGTATGATTTAATTTATGAGAATTAATTATTATTAAGTATCTATCTTAACAGTTAACAACAAACTATAAAAATAATAATATTATTATTAATGTATCGTAATATACATTGCTTTAATATTTAATTCGTATATATTATATGTATATAAATCTAAATATATTATAAAATATAATGTCAATATATTTAAATTTTCATAGATTATTTGTATAAAATATTACATCTTTGATATATTTAAAAAATAAATGATATTTAAAGTTCAACGTGTAAAATAAAGCATATAGGTATTATAACAGTTTAAATAAAATATATAGATCAATCAAGAACCTATTTCAAATACTTAAGTATAATAATCATTATTATTGTAAACACTGTAGTAAACAAATAGTGGCTATTTCAGTAACAATAATATAAAAAAAAAAATCTTAATCCTAAATTAAGTTTAATCTTTAACATAAACACTTTTTCTTAATAAAATAATATTTTTCTTATATTATTAATGGGATTAAATATTATAGTTTTCTTACTTACGTTGTTTTTAAATAAAAATTTTTAATATATTATGTCAATTTAAATTTGCAATATAACTTGTGTTATATTGTTATTGTTGTTGTTCTTCTTTTTCTCCTTCCTCTCTTTTTATAAAACCTTTTCTTATCAGATTTGTTAGATAATAATCTGTTGGTTTTTTTTTTTTATTATATTATTACGTTAATAAACCTTTAAATTTTACAAATGTTACGTGCACGTTTATAGAACGCATTTCCCATACATTTCCAAAGGTTTCCAATTTTTCCCATTCCTTTATTAGATCATATGGCATTATTTTGTTTTGAATTGGAAAGGAAAATCGATCGCGGTCATCTTCATGTTGATTCGATCACGTAAACCTACTTCTAAATATTATATATTATTATTATGAGTATTATAATATGTATAGGGCAATCAATGAAAATCTACGTAAATATAGAAGTTATTTTCAGTATTATTTGAAAATCTGTAATGTTCACTATTCTTTATACAAACTTTTAGCACCTAAATAAATTTTTCTTAGGTTTTTAAAATAGGACCATATTCTAAATATGTTATTAAAAAAAAAAAAAAAAAAAAAAAAAAAGAATTCAATATGTACCTATCCATTACAAATTATTATCTTACACTTACTAGAAAATAAACCAACTTAAAAATATGTTTTGACTTTTAAATTAGCGGATAAATATGTTTCCACCAGATAACTATGTGGTATTTATTAATTTATTCATAAAATAATTCTAAATTTGTATCTAGTGAACAAATAGTTCTTTACGTGGTATTTATTTATTTATAATGTAATTTATTTTTCTCCTAGTGTAGGGAAAACTGGAACACGTTTACCATGCGAGTTTTATAACCGTATATTCAAGTGGCGGTTGTCAAATATAATATTATTGATATCACATCTTACGTAATACACACAATTATAGTGATTTACATATAATACAAATTACAAAAACACTATCTAGCACAAATAATTCCTGCTAGATATTTTCCATGAAATACACAAAATTGTGAACTCTAAATCGCCCTGAAATAAAAATGTTTAATTACGGATTTTGTCTCATAATGTAAGATGTTCTTCGAGTCATTCAGTAGCTTTTATATATTTTTATGTAGTGCATATGTGAATCACTATATAGTATCACTCAGTGTTATGCTCTTAATTAAAAATAAAAAAATTAAAAAAATAAAAAAAATAAATAGGGACGGATCACTATAAGAGTAACTCTGGTAGTTGAACGATGATACGCAGTAAACTTGACACAAGATTTGATGTAGTTAGACAGTTGTACGTGTTCTGATTTAATGTAATTTTCTCGACAGTCTTTTTAATGCCATACTGGCCAAACCCCATCCTTAATTTCCTCACAGTTTCTCACAGTAAAATCGTGCGGAAGAACATTTCAATTTACAGACGAAATTTACACGACAGATGCGTCTTGATACATTCATCCCTTCATTATATTTTTCTAAACCATCTTATTCCATAAATTCAATAAAAAATAAAATTGGCTTCAATCAATTGAATATTTTCAAAAGTTGAAATTTCTTTTAATATTATCTAAATTTAATAATATGATTAAAACGTATTACGTATATATATATATATAAATTTGTGTATTTTTTAGGATAATATAGATAAATTGTCGTTCATTGAAATACATTAAAAAAAAAAAACAAAATTATTGATTACATTATTATTATATTTATTGTATTATAACTTAAATGTATATGAAATTATTATTTTATTTATTACCTATACAGAGTGTCCATCCAGTTTTTTCTTATCAATAAATTATTGTTCTATTATTAATTTTTGTAATTTAATTTTTATATGTATTTTAGTTTTTCATTATTATAATTTTTTTTAAAACACTTAGCCTATATTATAATTATAAAATATAATTTTTTACTTATATATTAATTACAATTTTGATTTTATTACGAATTAAATCAAACATATTATTTTGGAGATTATCAGTTAAAATGATAATTACAATAACATACAAGCTAATTCCAGATTAAATAATTCTTAATAAATCGAAATCATTATGGTCAAGAAACTAATCGTTTGAAGTAATCGCTTCAGGCCCGTGAGCAGGATATCTTTTAGAAGGGGATTCTCAAATATTTATTGAATATTTCCTTGTAAGTATTTGTTAATACTTTATTTTTATAATATACTAATAATTAAACATAAATTAAATTTTTATTATTATTATATATTATTTAATATAATATAGTTTAAGATATATAATGTAATCGTGATCACAATTTTTAAATTAAATTAATTATTATATAAATCAATTATACACACCAGGGTTTAAAAAAAATTCACTATTATTTTTGGACACATCTCGAATAATGTATTTTATAATTTATAGTATACTAATTAAGGTATACAAAAACTAATAATCATGGGGGGTTAAACACCCCCCTCCTTGCACACCGGCCTGAATCGCTTGCAGATAATTATATTATAAAATTTTTAATATTTTAATCATAGATATTATGTGGACTATACGAATAAAATAATAATGTTTTTAATAAATTTTATAATATTCTCAAAAAAATCAAAATTACAAATTGACTAGGTATTAACTCTCAATTAATATAAAAACAAAAATGCTATTTATTTTAATTTTAAGTACCTATACTCAAAAACAAAATGAAATATAAAATTATACTTTTTTGTACATAAATAAATTGCAAAGATCAATATTTTAAACCTATATAAAAAATATTGGCGGGGAGAAACCTAGTGAAGCACTCTGTAATCAGTATGTTATATATATATATATTTTTTTTTATTCAATGGAAATAATATAGTACCTACCGTTTATAATGATAATTCGAAAAAAATTTAGTATACAATATATTTTGATATGACGGATTATAGGTAGTTGCCTTATCGATCAATTTTGATCTTATCATTAAACAAAAAAATCATATTTTTCAATTATATTCATATTATGGTTGAGTAGGAACGATTGAATTTATACACTAATCTAGGTATTTTGGAAAATAAAGTTCCCTATCGTATTTAAGAATTGATGTATGCAATAATTATGATATTGCGATAAAAATACCGCATTTGTAAATAGAAAACAAAACATGTCAATCATACAATAATATAATCATAATGTAAACAAAATACGAGTATTATTCTACGAAATTCGAACGTATTTTTTATTTCGAATGAACGTAAACAATAATATTCTACATTGATGAACGATAATATTATATTATAATATTTTAATACGTATGACGTGTCACGTGTGCAATATCGTATTTACATACAACATTATACAAATAATATTATGTTCCGAGAATAATAATATGATATTTTATAGAATAATTTTATATTTTGTTCGACGAAAAACTACGATGAATTGTACATACCATTAACATAGTTATGAATTATTATATTATAGTGAAACGCGCCGTGGCAAATTTGTTATTATTATACTCGTATACACGATCCAGACGAACAGAAGAAAAAAAAACCACTGTTGAAAATATTATTCCACGAAGACATAACCATCAGCCATAGTCGAGAAATGTATCGCCCGAGACGTGAACGCGACGAAATTTGAGCATAATATTATAATAATGTCTTATTGCAGTAATAATATATTAAAATGGATTCCACAACGATTATGAAATATCGTGCTAACGTGTATACGCATTGTACATCAGTAACATTTTTGAATAATGACTTGACGAAGCAATAATACTGCGATCGTCGTATTATTGTCGGTGTAGCGGCAACTCAATCTGGTCTGTTAGACCGAGTATTGCCTAACTAAAACACTTTTGCTGGATATGGACAATGATAATAATAATAAAAAATATAACACAAATCGGATTGGTTGTTAAAAAAAACCGAGTGGACTGTATAATAATATTAATCAGATATAAATACAAAATAGCATAATAGTAATAACATAAACCTTACAATTTTTGTTCTACATGAAAATAATATAAATACGTACAGAACAGGTACGTTATCATATATAATAATAATAATAATATAATCACAATGATAACAATGAATACAACCTCAATCGCTAAGACGCTGACCTGGTATCCGGAGTGATAAGGCGATATTCCGATGGTAGCAGCGTCACGGCCAACGGCTATAATCACGTGTACGCCACAATCCGTCTGAGAACTTCCAACAACGAATAGTTCGAGGTAGTAAAAAAAAAAGAGTCACGACGCACGTCCCGCTTCGCCACGTCAATACGAACGTCGTCCCGCTGACGACGTCAACAATGGCGAACAGGGTAGTCCCGACCACACGCACTATTCCACCGTACGATTAAAAGCGTAAAAACACACAACGGTCGGAGAGTGACGTCTAACCGCCCAATACGTAAGAAAAAAAAAACGTTGTGTCACCACGTCAGTCCGAACGTCGTCCCGATGACGACGTAAACAATGGCGACGACAAAACAAAAATAATGTAACTTCACCCAAAAAGGCACAACGGCCAGAAAAAAAAAAACGTACACGCGAACGCGCCATGTACAACCGACTGCACCTTTTATTTTACGACACACACCGGAGATACACGCGATCTCTTATCAGAGCCACGGAAGGTATATTGTAGATGGTACGCGCTGAAACTCCCTGCCCTCGACTACGGGGACCACGCACTGATATGCGCGCGGTTGTTTTGGTTGTTATCACGCTCCAACAGTCGGTTCGCAGTTAAACTTCGGAAATTTAACGTCAAAGATTCAAAAGTCCGTCATCACGTCATATGAAAAAACGTTATAATTTAAAATTTATTTCAAAATAAAAAAATATTATTTTTTTTACTCGGTCGAGGACAAAAATATCGGCTACGGTGTTTGCAAAATGAGTAAATATTATTATATACAGTATAACTTCTTCTCGCTCAAACCGACTGCGATTCTCTTCGTCCGACAAACTTGGCGAACGGCTTTGGTGCATTTACTCGACGCCGCTCGGTCCATGAATTATGATCGGCCGCCGTCGGTGAGCGGGCGGACGGACGGTCTGGTGCGGTTAAACGGACGAGCGGCGTGGTTGGTCCCAGACAAATGCGTTTGATTTACGACCAACGGACGGCTAGTATTTCAAAAATGGCTTTATTATACGGCGTGCAAGAATATAATATGGACAGAGAATAAAGCGAGAAGACCGGGATACGAGGAGCAAAAGAAACGATAGAAATAGGACGAAGAGAGCGAGATGAAAAAGGGGAAAACACGTGCACTGACAGAGCTTTGGTGGAGTATTTTGTCGGTAGCGACAGTGGCGTTGGGTGGTAGAAACCATCGTAGATACCGCGGTATAATGGCAAAAACCAAATTTGCTGACAGGTCGGCCAGATTTATCGCCACACTCCGCAATCGTACGAGACCGATCCGGTGGCGGTACGGTTTGTAATTTGTATGGTATAAAAAAATAAATAAAAATAATCTTATTCTGAAAACGACAAAAAAAAATGTTATCGTATTTGTAGAAATTAAAATATAAATCGTCCAATGTAATATTATATTATTCATAGAGCAGCTAATCATAATATTATTATCATTTTACAATATTATCATATTATATTTGCATTTATTTTTCTTATACAAATAAATCACACTTGTAGATATTTAGAATAAATTATATAAGTTTCCGTAATGTAATTTATAGATAAGTTATTTCTGTTTTAACTTTAAATAAAATAAAATAAAATAAAATTAAATTTAAATAATTTAATTTTTCATATTTACGATTAATCCATTAATATTTAATAGGTACTCTGTAAAAATAATGCAAAGTTATATACCTAATTTAATATTTGCATACAATTTTCTATGCAATTTCAATTTCATAATTTTCCGTTTAATAATATTCACTAAACGTAATTTATATTTCTTTTAAAATTTATTAATTACATACCTATTCATAATGTAGGTATAACAATAGTATACATAAATGTGTTAAGCCAATTATTATAATATATGAAATTATAAAACATTTATTATATAAATATATCTCTGAAAATAGTTATATTGTAAACTATTATAATAAATAACAATATTATAAATCATTATTATAGTATAACAGAGGGAAAATTGTGCCTCAAAGTAAAAGAAACACATATATGACATAATATAATATATTATATTTATATATATTATATTTACTGAACACGGTGAAAAACGATGTTTATTCATTATAAATTTAAATTAAATATTTAATGCATAATAAATCAACTCGTGTTCTTGTTTGATCTAAATTACAAAATATGAATTCTGAAAATAATTTATACAGTAATAGTGCAATATCTAGTACCTACCCAATACCATTACCTGGTAATTATTATATGCATACCGTTACAATAATTTAATATTACAAAAATTAAAAAATTAATTAAATATTATTTCAAAAATTCTTTGTAATAGGTACTATATACCTAGTCTATATAATATATAAATATTTGTAAAATTAATAATTATAAATATTCGTCATATTTATTTTTGCTTTATTACACGAATCGTATTATTATGACGTATATAATAGGATTATGCTATTAAATATTATAATTGCATTATAAATAAAATATACATTGCATAGTAATAATCATTAGAAAATACATAGAAATTCGTCAATATAAATTTATATATGAATTATTTTCATTTGTATTTTTGATTGAATATAGCAAACACTTACTTCGTAGGATAATATAATATATTTTTTTTTTTTTTCAGTAATACAATTTATAAAATACGGAGTCTATTTTATGCATAATAAATTGAAAAATATAATATACAACTATGATAATAGATCTATAACATATAGTATTAATATAAAAAAAAACTTTATACTTTATCTGTATACGTAGTTGTTGGTAACAGCTGTTTCTTTATTTTTACTAGTTTATATTGAATGAGTTTTTTTCTAAAAGTCACTATAGTGTGACTACTTACTATTATTATTATTATATTAAATCGTATTTTAACTCAATCCTTTCGTTATGAACGCACATACAGCATATTATTATATTGTTTTTTTTCCAAATAAATGAATACATAGAAATCCACGTTCTGATATTTTGTTATTAAATGTTATATTATTATTATTATTGTGGTATAAGTTTTTTTATTTTTATCCGCAGTCGTCAATTTCAAATATTCTCATCCATATATATTGTTTGCAGTGAATATTGTAAATGAAAAAAATTACAGCAAAAGACGTGGTTTTTTTTATACATTATTATTATTCTTATTTATTTATTTACATTGAAAATCGTGTATTTCAATATATATATATATATTACTTACTAAATTCCATACTAATATATACTATGAATAATATTTACAAAACGTTTTTAATAAATCGTGACGGAACGAAAAATATATATAAGATATAACTATCAACGACATTCCAAATGTTTGTAGAAACATATTAATGGATGTATGCAATAAAAAATATATTTATTTTATGTGTTTTACTACCTATTATTTATTTTTAATACTTTACCAATGTTTCGTTTGTAGGGATTTAATAACATACGAAATTTATAAAATATAATTATTTATTCAATTAACAGTTTGAATCTTTTTGTAGAGAAAAATAATCACTACTCGATTTAAATACATATTATATAATTTATTATGATTATAATGCTAACTTTATCATTATATCCTTGTAAATTAATTAATGATATTTATTATATAATTTTTTTTTCAGGTAAGCAAATAATTATAAAAGTTTTTCCTGTCATATACTATATTTTTTTAAGTAAAAGAAAAAGTAAGTAGGTATTTTACATTTAAATTTTTATATTAAATTTTTTTTTTTAGCGTTTTTAATTTTAATTTTCTAAAATTATTTTTATTTATTTAAATATTAATATTTAATAGGTAGTAATATGGATTTTAAATAATTCAGAATTTTAATTTTAGTATTCTTATTTTAAAATACAAATTCATTTTTCAATTTAAATAAACAACAAAGTAATACGAATTAATGTAAATTTACCATTTTTGAATAACAATGATCTTTAAACTATAAAATGAATAAAATGAATAAAATTTTATTACATAATTGCATAAATTTATATATATACAACATAAGAAAATGCATAAAATAAATTTCAAAAACAAAACCTAAATTTTAGTTAAATTTTAAATCGAATGAATTATATATTTTTTAATTCATATTGATATTTTCAATAATTAAACACTAAAAAAAAAAATACTTAGTTTTAATAATATTATAAATATCTCAGGTTGTTTGATTAAATATTATACCGAATATTTTAATTACATAATTGAAGTTGTAGCTATTGTTGATATATTAAAGTATGGTTAACAAATTAAGAGGTTGTTAAGTAATTAAACATCTTACAAAATATCTACAAGAAACAAAATGAAATTGAAATTTATATTTTTACATAACTATAAAATTTTATGATAATATCATAAAATATGAAAAATATTTTAACTTAATTTTTCAGTTAAAAAAATAGGTGTTGTTATTATTAAATCAATATAATATAATAATAGTTATTTTGGATACAATATAATTATTATTTATTTCCATCAAAATGATTTTAAAAAATGGAATTTTATATATTTGAAAAATGTGTTTTCTATGTAGTACGAAAAAATGTTTAGTTTAAAGTTAAATTACAATGTAAAATACCATAATTAATTCTAAATACTTATCTAGAGTATAAGCTATATGTTTATCACTGGTCGTTATCATATTATTATTATTGTGAATTTTTTGTTGCGTAGGTACTTGTTAATGTGTTATAATAAATAAAAAGCATAATAAATGTATAAGTGTGGGAGATTACGAAATTATTTTACCAGAATAAATAATATTTCACTTTATTAAATAAACAATAAAAATATAATTTAATACTATTTTAATAATAAGCTATAGAGTTATAATAATTTTCATTCTAAATTCTAATATAAATTCTTTAAAGCATAATTAAATTAAATACATAAAAATAAATAATAATATGTAGGTATTTGTATTATTTTTTATTACACAATAATTTGGTTAATTATTTCATATTAACATAAAGTTATATAATAATAGGAATATTATATAAAATTTAATTAGTATATTGTTATGATAACATATTTAAGTTTATTTTTATTACCTATACGTCTTATATTTATGTGTATTATAATATCTTATATTTTTATATTATTATGCGTAGTCCAAAATAACTAAATACGAAATGACATTAAATAAAATGCAATCATTATATTTAATAAAGTAAAATATTATATGGGATACAAATTTTATAATATATGTCCAAACTAAATCATTCAAACTTTAACAATTTAATTTTACTATAATACAAGTACTTTTATTTCTTTAAAATAACGACCTCAGTGACTATGAAATATTTAAAAGTCACGTAACATATTATAGGAATGGTGTTAAAAAGTAACACAAATCTTTCAAACCAAAAAAATTCTAAAACATACATATTTTAAATTAAAATTACAAAAAAAAAAAAAACAAAATTTTAATTTTAATTACATTTTTATTTTATAATTATTTACACCTGAAAATATTAAACATTAATTTCTTTAAAAGAATTATTTCTTATATGGACAATACATTTAACTATATTTATATATTAAATTTAACAATGTATTTTATTTTTTAGTTTTCTTCTACTCAAAAGTGAGTTTAACTATACTAATACTTGAGAAAAAATACAATAACTGGGAAAAAAATAAATAATGAGCTATTCATATGTTAACGCGTAGAAAATGTATAAATTGCAATCAATTGCCATATCGCAACCCAATAATGTATAGTCTATATACTCTATAGTATCGTATAGTGTACTCGCATATTAATTGAAGTATTATAAATTAAATATTTTTAGCATTCTTTATTTTTTATTTTATTGTAGCCAATGCTTTTGAATACGAGAAAATAAAAACAGATAATTTCCCGTTGAATTTGTAGATCATCCACAATGAAATTTTAAACTCTATTGTATGAACGTATATAAACGCAAAACTGTGGTTGAAGTGGAACGATCGAGTTAAAAGCCAATTAACTATTATAATAGGATTGTTTTGTTTTTTGTTTTCACATTTGTGTTACCCGTAGAGTCAAGAGACACATACTAGGGTCACATTGACAGATTTGAATTAATCATATATAAAAGGTGCGGTAGAGTATAATATATAATATAAAATATATATCTAGATTAAAAATTTTCAATTCTTTAATAATATTCAATACGTTAAAAACATTTTTATTATAATCGAAAAATACGTTTTATCGAATGCGTCATATCATTTAGTTTAGATGCCGTAATTTCTCAACTTCATTTGGTGTACTCTCATAGCAGTATTATGATTTTACATTTTTAATACAATTTAAAACAACAACTGTAGTACAGAAAATAATTTAGTGATCACGTTCTAATGCATGCGTGTAATTTTAAGCATTAATCATTATTAGAAAATGAAAAAAACATACAAGATATTATTAAATTATTACTTTCTTTATTATTTCGAAGCAAAGAAAAGTATATAAAGAAATATTAATCATTCCGTTCTATTGTGAATTTCGCAATATAAATATCCCTTGAAAATTTGTGTTATACTTATTTCCGTCATTTAAACCACAGAAAATTTATGAGGAAATTTCATAATTCATAATTTTATTTTTTTCTCTTACATTATTTTACATACTATTATGAATAACAAACGATCTAGGTATTTATATCTGTGTTAAATTTAAACCAAATTTCAATTTCATTTTTTTCAAAATTAATTTAACTTAGAAAATAAAATAGTAAAATCCACATTTCTCTATCATTTTAGAATTGACGGGTTTGTTATAATATTATATTTTAATGATCCTAGACTCTAGTAAAAAAAAATAAAAAAATAAAAAAATAAAAAGAAGATAAAATATTACTATATTTGCCTTTTGTTGCCAGTATTGAATTATTACCGGTTGAAGTTATTTGGTGCTTCTCAAAAAGTGTTTTTATTATTGAATTATATATTAAATTTATTTTATAATAATGTACTTAACTATAAATTATTTTATTTATATCAGTTAAAACATAATATTAAAAGTAAAAAATCAATTATATATAATTTCGAATCGATGTGTATAAAATTTTAATTAACCAAACTTTTCTCAATTGCATATACAATTACTATTCAAATTTACAAAATAGGAATGTTTAAATATTTAGATATTTAGTATCTGTGTTCATATGAAGCAAATCCAGATCAATTTCAATATAAGAACAAATAACTAATAAACATAATATTATATTTAATTTTTATGTTAATAATAATAAAGATAATAATTATTTTTTTTTATATTATTATTATCTTGAATAACAAGTAATCATTAGTAATCATTTTCAAAACCAATGCGAATCCTTGTATGAATATAATTATTTTAAAAAATATTTGTCTGGATGATTTAAGCAGTTAATAATGTGTATGCATTATGAAAACATATTTTCGTAATAAACCTTAAACATAGATAGTCATAGATAATAATTATAATAATTCATTGATAATTCAAATTCACACGAATTTAGACTTTTACCATTGTTGTTAAAGAATATTATAATATTGTTATCAGACACAAAAAATTAACCATCTAATGACTGCAGTTAAACTTTATTTCCCTAATAGGCGTCTTTAAGACTATTTGAGTGTAACGTATTAATTTTCCGAGTCCAAATCATCTTCCACTACATTTAATGAAACTCCATGCGCACATCTACCTCCAGCCTTTGTATGACCTCATTACTCTAGATTAAAAGACCAGTGTAAAACGATACGCTATTCGCTATTGAGGAAGGATGATGTGGGTTAGCGTTGCCGATGTTTTTGCTTCGTGCAATTAAACACCCTTCCACACTTTACATCTGAGATTATTTAAAGTAGTATTCTTCCAACATAACATTTGTATATTTTATGAAACGGTTAAACAAAAAATAAATGAAATCATTAAAATTTTTTAATATTTTTGTCATTTTTATCAATTAAACGATTGAATTTCATACATAATATTTTTTTTTTTATAAAATAATATAATAATAAAAATAATGTCATACATGTACGTCATTAATTATTGTGATGATAATTAATAAAATATTTATCTTTTTGCTGTGTATTAACAATTTTTAACTATAAGATTTTTTTTATTTCCCAATAATTAATCATAACAATTCAATTATAATTTATATAAATAAATGAAAAGGTAATTATTCAAATTTTTAAGTTAGCTGAAAAAATACATTTATATGGGTAGAAACTAATTTATTAAATTTCAAAATGAAAAATGTATTTTTTTAATTCTCACAATTTATGCAAAATATTAAATAATTCTGCATGATATGAACAAAATGTTCTATATAATAACATTAAATTTAAGATGTTGTAAAAAGGATACCAATTACCTATCAATTTTGACCTAAATTAATTTTTGATCACTCAAAAATAATAAATTTTTGAAACATCAATATTATTGTGTATTGTGCATTGATATGAGGTAGATTATACTTTAAATTATAAATTATCCACTTATTAATAATAATAATAATAATAATAATAAATGTCTCGACAACAAAGAATAAACGTTAAATAAAAAACTAATTATTATTAGATAAATATATATTATGATTGTATTTAATTTTTAATTAATGCCTTTTTATTGGAAAAGTAATTATTTGATATTTTATATACCTACTTATGTTGTTTTAAAAATATAATTATTATTCATAATATCTAGCATAAAATAAAAATAAAAACTAAAATCAATGTTATTACATCAAGTAATAATTTTATTTTTTTCAAATGTTATAAAAGTATACATATTACATTATTATTTATTATATTATTATTATATTAAATATACGACAAAGTAGGAGCATTTTGTATTTATTAAATAGAAAAAAATATGACCCAAAAACGATGAAATACTGAAGTATAATATAAAATACATTCTTCTTTTTCTCGCCTTTTATTATCTATCTTGGGCTAATTCTTATTCGGCGCCATCATTCCTAATACAGGAATTACAAAATGCACTATTAATATCACTATTCTTCAATTTTCAAAACACTTTTGAAACATTTTTTATATTTTTATAACATTTACTTATTTGTATTATATTATGATTGTATTCCTTTATAATTCATTATTTTACAAAATGTAAACAAAAGTCAAATACATTTTTCTTTTATAAAACATTAAGTACATAATATTTCAAAATTTATTTAAATTTTAATAAAAAATTGATATACGAGTAATATAAACAGTTATTTTTTTATCACCGTTTATTTAACAATTAATGTAAAATAAGTTGTTAATCTTTCTCACAATATAATGTAATAATCAATGTTTTTTTTATAACTGAACTATATTAAAATAATAATTATATTATAAAATTGAAATATGTTTTATTTAAAGAAAATTGTTCTAATAATTAAGGATTGAGGCAAAAATAAAATGAAAGGGACAAAATAAATTGAAAGGATTTTATCCAATTATTATATATTTATTTTATTTACAAGTTATAGTTTTAAATATTTAATAATATTAGTAAATTTTATATTATTAAAATCTTAAATTTATTAATTACATTCAGATTTTTTACAACTATAGTACTTAATGTAATTTTTTTGGTCGATCAATTGATTATTACGATAGGAACAAGATGATTTAGATTTCCATAAAATTATGAAATTATTATTAAGTTTAATAATTATTAAAAAATAAAATATTATTATTATGTTTAAATTGTTCAATTAAACAAGAAATCATTTATATAATTACATAATAAATTCAAATATTATATATTATATATTAAATTGTCATCAAACATTTTCGGTAGAAGTAAAAAATAAAATGTACTATTATTGAACCCAAATGAAATACTAGTGTAATAAACTCTTAAATGGAATACAATTTGTATAAATGTATGAATTTTCATATTTATATTATATTAAGTTTTATATTTGTGGTTTTAAAAAACATATTATTCGTACTATAAATATAATACTAATAAAAAATAAAATTATTAAAAGTTAAGAAATTCGTTGCACTTTTATTGTATAATATATAAATGTCATGTACAGATACAGACATTACAAATCTTAAAAGTGACTTCTGCGTTTCAACTTATTAATTCTTCAAAATATGTATATTATGTTATTCTTTGTTATCTATTTTGATTAAAAAACTTATATGGTTATAAGAAAAATACAATTTTGTAACTTTTAAAATTATTGTTTGAATATTAAAAATTCCCCAATTTTTTTTACATTATTTTTACCTGTATAATAACTTTTAATTTATGAAATAAATATTATTTAGATATCTAAAACCGAACGGGAATATTTCATTTCCCTTGATAAAATAAAATAAAATAATTTAAAAAAATTATAAAAAATGATTTTTAAAATTAAAATTAATATTATATGAAATTATCTTAAAATGATTTACATATTGTTCTTATAATTTAATATTGTAGGACTTTATTATGATAAAGTATACATTTTTTTCAAGTCGAATGCATTCGAATATTTTTATGTCGTGTGGTTTATTTTATACATTTAAATATTTTTTTTGTTTAAATACTTCCTTTGTAATTTATATTGTAAATAATTTAGCTATCATGTGTAAAATATTATGTGTATGTAATAATTCCACAGACAAAACTAATTATTATTCAAATCTGCATCACGTATATTTAAAATGTATGCATCTATTAGAGATATCAAGCACAATTATTAGACCAAACATATAATTTTTAACCATTTATTTCAAAATTAATTTTTAATAAAAATATGTTTTAAATATATATTTCTATAAATTATAGTATGAGAACATTATTTTATAGAAACTAGTGAGACATCGCTATAATATTATGTATTTTATATTTGTAAAAAGTATAAATACGCAAGAAAATCAAAATTTGTTTATTCATATTTTCGTATTTTTTTCAAACATAGAAATAAAATTAAATAAGTACTCTGTTTTTCTTCTAGTTTTTAAACAGGTAGTTTAAACTATTGTATGAATAATAGTTGAAAATAAATATAAAATAGCTTTATGTTTATAGTTATTTAACATAAAATCAGATGTGAATATAAATATTTATGAATACATTTATTTTCAATCGCTCAACTTCCTAATTTCATTAACATTACTACAATTTAAAAGATTTTTAAATTTATATACTAACAATATCTAATAATACCATTTTTTTGTAATTTTTTCAAATATATAATCATAACAAAATATACAATTATTATAAATATTATAAAAAGTGAAACCTACTTAGGAAAAACGAGGAAATAGTTAACTTTTATATCAGAATTAAAAAATATATATATATTTATATATATATACCTTATAGGCTTATACGTATACATGTATAAAAGTATAGAATTTTATGATACAATATATTTAATAAGTAGAACAAATTATATTATATATATATTAATATTAAAATATTATTTTGTTAGTATATTAGACTTCTTGTTAAAAGGAAAATTACTCTTATTATATTTGTTATTTATAAAATAAAAAATAATTTGTTTTTTTTTTATATTATTTTTATAAGGCACCTAATTTCAAAAAATAATATGTACAAAAAAAAATAATACTCTCTATATGTCTAACTAATAATAATTTATAAAAAAACATCATTTTTTTTAAAAAACTAAATTTGTAAATATTTATGGAATATCTTAATATTAAATATTACATACAAGATATATACGATTTAAAAATTTTACTCAAATTCTAAGATAAATTATGTCTAAATTTAGGATTAAAATAAAATGAAGTAATTTATATTATATAACTACTTTTTGAAAATTTATGAATAATAAATATTGTGAATTTGGTTATTAATTATTATGATAATAAAAATAATTAATAGTTACCAGTACATTCAAATAATCATTATATATTATCCTCAATTTTCAATAAAATAAAAAAAAATTGTGTAGTTGAAACCAAAAACACAAAATTAAATACGGAATAATTATATTAAATTATCCATGTTCCCTATAAGATTGTCATGAAGTGTGAACTTTAATATTTGAACAAATTAAATGATCAAAGTTTAAACTTGTTAATACTAAAGCGTTTCTGGCGAACTTATTAAACATAAGGTAAACTAGTTTCTTCTGCAATTTGGTTTGATCGATGACATATATAAATTTATAATCATTAATCTTTTACACTAAATATAACACCTAATTATGAATTATGAATCATGGGTATGAACTATAAATTATTGAACGAATAATTTATTTATGACAACACAATAATTATAATACATGGATAATTTTTCTTTCAGAATATTAAATAAATCGATATATAGGTACTAGAAATTTAATTTATCATACAACAAGGCAAATAAGATAAATTATGAAGAATAATATAATTAACAATATAAATATAATAATTCTTAATTCAATAAATAATATAATTTCGGCAATTTAATTCAACCTGTCATTTGCATGAAATCGAATAATTTCTTTTTTTTAACATAATCCGCCAATATTTAAATCGTAGGGCAGCAAAAAATGAAATTAAAAAAATACATATATTAAGTAACAGTTTTTTAACTGATTTTACCAAATATAATATTTTTTACCATTTATTGATAATATGTACCTATATTATATTACGCATATGAATACATTATTTGTTATATTTAAAATATTATTTATGAACAATAATTATATTTATTTAAAAACGATAAAAAAAAAAACAAATGCTTTTGTATTTTTAACCATTTTACTTTTTGTATTTATAAAAAAATAAATCATTGTGTATTCTTATATAAAACATAACACGTAAAATTAGAATAAAAAATTAACATACATAAATAAAATGGTTTATTCTTGCAATATTTCATTCGTTTCGTATATTATTTTAACTATACCAAATTAATTATTTTTGTATAAAAAGAAAAATACATAAATACCAATCTACGCATATTATGATTAAGAAAAAATAGCATATTTAAAAATAATTGTAATTTACATGTTATGTAAGTGTAGATTTTATGTAGTTAAATGTCGACTACCGCTAAAGAGTTTAAATTGAACAATAATAATAGGTACGAAAAACAAAAATATGTTAACTGCAGCATCAATGCGTACATTTTTACATTTAAGGCATTTCGTTTTATTATATCTGGCATAAAATATAAAATTTCAATATCTATAAAATTATAATAATTTTACGTCCCTATTAATATTTTCCCTGTAATATATTATATTATTATTTATAAACACTAATGAATAATGACTTATGTAAAAATGCGTAAGTCAATTGGATCATCGATAAAACGTTAATAATTATTGTCCTATATTATAAAATAAAATTACTAAATAAATAACGTGTTATTTGGAATTAGTGAAAATTGACACTTACGACAAAATATATATATAGAATTTTCACTTATATACACAACTTATACACAGTTTTTGTAATGTAATAATAAATTATTTTTTCTAATGCAATCTTTTTAAAAGCGTTTTACAATTTTTACAACATTTCTTATTTTGAATGTTAATCCTGTTTTCGTGTCCCTAAAACATTCTTAACTTTAAAATTAATAGAATTTATAATATTTTGTGTCTTTTAATTTTTTAAAGAAAACATTTTTCGTAATTAAATTAAATATCTAAAATATGACAAACGACAGATTTAATTTTATTTTAGATTCATTCGGGATTAACTTTTAATATAGACGTTAAAATATATTATAAACATATTATAACTATAGCAAACAAAACGTCATAATTTTATTAGAGTTAAATTAAAGGAATAGAATATAAATTATTAATTAACACTTAATGATTTTCGATTTTAAGTAATTTTTTTTTAAACGTTTTCTTTTAAAGAGTCGTCATTCTTCATATAAAATTTTTACTTTTTTAATACCTAAAATATATAATAATTGTCAACATTATTTTCTAAATGTTAAAATAGATTTATTAAAAAAAATAATAATAAAAACATATAAATTATTGTAATTTAAATTTATTTTGGTAATTATATTCATGTAATATTTTTTTGTAATACTTTAATGTTTTTATTTTTTTTATTTCTGCAAATAAAAATGCTAAAATATTTCTCAATAAAAAGTACTACTATAACAATATATTAAAATGAGTTCTAAAATGTATATACGTACATATTATATAATAATGTAATGTGTGTGTCTGTGTTATTAAATCAAAATAAAATTATAATAGATACATTTTGTAAAATATAAAAGTAAAGACACGGTTATCAATAACGGAATTTCAAAAATAATCATTTATTTTAGTTTTAATACTTTGAATCTAACCAAAAATGGAACCTATATATTATAATATTTGAGGTCAAAAATGTGTCAGATGCTAATAAATGTAAAGACCGTCGTAGTGGAATTCCAATATATGGTTGTGCATATTTTGGTACTACACACATGACATCCACACAATATTCTTCGATCCCTTTTACCGGACTGTTTCAATAGTAACGGTCCCGCTACCTTCTACACACGTGCCAATGTCCTATTGTAATAATATAATATGGCCACAACGACTAAAGCAATAATCTAAATTAAATTTCCGGTCTGGTAATATTAATGATCGCTGTAATAAAGTACTTGCAGGGTCTAGAATTGGGCGTGTATGTTCGCAGGGGATATTTTCAAAGGGGGGAATATTAAGCCCCCTATCACTATAGCGGTTTCGGCATTACTCGAAGAAGTAACGTAGTCCTAGGTATGTATCGTTTTAATTTCAACCTCGTATTTAAGTCACGAAACTGGAATGGGCTCACTTCCAATAATAATGAAAGGATCCACCACCCATCCCTTCGCAAAAACTTTCTCATTGCTCCATGGCTCCGCTACCACTGAATGCCGACACGTTCTTACTGCACCTATACTCAGCGACGGAGACTTACACCAGATGGTTAATGTCAACTTTAAACTTAGGCCACGGTTGTGTCGAGCAGGGTACACGCAGTCGTCCCAGGTTCGTTACTGGCATACGACGCGCACATGCTATTGTATATATAACATGGGTTTTGAATGTTTACCAAAAATATCAGAAAGAAAGTTTTTAACTCGAAAACTTTTAGTTTAAATTATTCCAATATTTGAATTTATCATTCATTCGTCAACGAAAAAAAAAAAAAATACCGCCAAAGGAACAACAAATTATGGAATTTAAATATCATCAAAAACTATATAATTTAAACAAATATTCATGTCCATTTTAGATTCTGAGCGAAACGAAGAATGTTTTATCGGTTTTACAATGATGTGTGATTATTATTATTATTATTTTTTTTTATTCTTAATACACTTTTGTTACTCGAAATACTCGAAATAATGCTTCGATTTTTACAAATTGCATATGTTTCCGGTTGAAAAATTGACAATAAGCGTTAAATAAAGCGACGAAAAATGACGAAAAATGGCATTTTTCACGAAAACTGAAATTTTAATGAATTCGGTTTCAATATTTTACAATAACTCAGGCAATTCTTAAGTACATAGGTATTACATATATGTGGTTAAATTTTGAAACAGTTACGTTAATTTTTAAAAATATAAGACTTAAAATATTTGGTAAAATTCTAGTTTTTTTGTATATAAAGTTTGATTAAATTGGCAATTTTTGGCATAAGGTGTGAAATTTTTTTAAGTATATTTACATATTACTTAACATGATATCAATATATTAGGAAAATCTGAAGGCTCAATTTTTTATAGTTGTTTAAATTTAAAATTTCAATAAATTAATATTTATTTTAATGTATTTATATTGATTCCTCCTTTATATTTCAATATTTTACAATAACGATAAATTAAATTGACAATTTTTTTTATGATATTGAAATTTAGGTGACAAGGAATTTTATGAGCAATTACATTGAAGTATAGACTTGAAAATTTTATAGGGTTTTCAATTATGTAGTATATATATATACCTATTATCTCTATATGTGTGATAAAATTTTGCGTTTTAAATATTTAGTAAAAAATGTCAAAATTTTAATCAATACCTACATTATCTGACTAAACTTTCCTCACAATCATTTTTTTGGAATGCAATGGTTTATCATTAAATTCAATTCCTAATTAAAATTAAACACTATGATTTGCATACCTATATCCCTGCGGCAGGACTGTCAGCTCGTTTTATTATAGTTACCGTTTACTGTCGACAATATTAATAATATTATATAATATTATGTATAATAAATCGTAAAATTTATGTAATCATGTATCAAACGGATATATGACATCACTAGTGAAATATCAAATAAATTTACTTGGAAATTATTTCTGGGAAGGAAACATTATAAATTGTATATTATAATAAAATATATTATACTATAATAATTATTGTTCGATATGGTACAAAATTCACACATTTAGTAAAATGTAAAGAAATAAAATAATATATTAGAATATTATTTATTTACTAAAAAATTCAATATTTATTTTCTAATAATTTCTTATGATTTATTGTAAAATTAGCACAGAAAAAAAGTTGGGGAACATAATATTATAATATAATTATTAAAATTACTTAAATAAAAAAAATTTAAAAATTTATATATAAATAATCATTTGAATAAAATTACATTATTTACTAGTAGTTTAATATATTTCAGAAATAATTGAATTGTAATTTTGCGAGTATTAATACATGTTTTATTTTCGTGTTTAAGTCTAAAATTCATTTATTTTGAAAATATTGTTAAATCTAAACACAAAGTTTATAATTTAATTGAACAATTAAAAGGAACAAAATATAAATTGAAATTCGTTTTAATTTTCTTTTCTGTCGTCAAATAATATTGATTGTCATAAATAATATTATAACGAAAACTATTTGATTAAAACACAATTATTTTAAGAAGTGTTACAAAATATAATAAAATTATTTTATTTTTCAAGTAATGTTCAATATTACATTATGATGGTGTCTAATGTTACATTCAGGGTTGTTTTAAATATATATTATTTAATCAGTATAGTCATAAACCATATTATTATCAACATTCAAATATAAAAACATACTATTAAATTTAATGTTATTTAAGAGCAATAATAATAGGTATTTATTATATTGAAATTTTAATGTAGACAAAAATTGTATAGATTAATAAAATAAATAATATTAAATTTGTATTACCTATGAATAATTTCATATTTAAATATTTTTAAATCTATATAAGTAGGTACCTAATACAAGAATACATTTTTTATAGGTATTAAAACGTTATAAAAATAATAATAACTATCGTATAATATAATTTAAAGTTAAGTTTGACTAATATTTCATTTACTGTTCTTTAATTTAAAAGAATTAATAAAAAAAAAAAAAAAGCGAACTGGAATACTGGATACTGCTGTGGAAGGGATATAGGTGAGGAAAGGATAATTGTGATACTATAGTATTATGTTGTAATTTGATTAGAATTTGAATGCAATGATAAATCATTACATTCGAAATAACAATTCTGAGCGAAGTTCAGTCAGAGAATATAAATATTTAAAATTTTTTTAATTATTTATCAATTTATAAAAAAAAAAATGTACCTACTTATTGTTGTTTAAAATATTAAATAAT
>JAIUCT010008228.1:0-24756 GCA_021307375.1 Tetraneura akinire
ATAATAATAATGATAATAATAATAATAATGATAATAATAATAATAATAATGATAAATATATTCATCTAACCGGTGCACCGGGGGTCGCTAGGGCCATTAAATCGTGGATATATGCAATATTTCCTAAAACCGGGGATAATCCAGGAACGGTAAATCTTCGGGGACCTGAACTCTAACGCTTAAGCGCAATAAATTTAGGCAATTACAGTGTCCGCTTGAAAATAGTGGGCACAAATCTAAACGGAAAACGCAGAAGAGGTATACAATATAACCAAAGAAAAACGGAAGGGGAGGGAAACGAATATAAACAGCAGTGTATGAGTGGCAATCGTGTACGGTATTATAGCACGGCAGTCGTGGGCAGAAAAATATAGAAAAACAAAAACAAACGGTCGGTAAAGATAAAGAAAATCGCCCGGAGGTGTTATAGTTTTTGCGCCGGCCCTGCTGCACGTGTAATGTCTTATTTACCATCAATTACGATTCGTATTCCGCGAGAGTTGAATACCAGGAATTACAACAATTACGTAACAAGTATTACGTTCGATTCCATTTTAGATGAATTATTGTTTGCAATTCATCCAGTTTTTAGTATTTTAATTTCGTAAATTTTTTTCAGCAGTCGTTAATCACACGAATATTAAATGTTAAAAAAAATATATATTTGGATATTATTTATAGGTAGGTACGTCATATCTGTGGCTCAGTGGTGTAAGAAGGTCGACGTCAAAATAGCACATTTTTACGAAGACGAATAACTTAATTGGCTAATTTTTAAAATGTATTATAAAATGTCTGGGGCTTATAAAATAAATTGTTCCCAGTTTAAGTTTTAGAGACCAATGTGTCATTTTAACACAAAAATTTATTAACGAAACGAAACAAATAAAGTTCAATTTTATCAAAATATAAAATATATAATTTTAATAATATCTACATATTATTCTATACATATAATATTATAGTTTTATAGTAGTACAAGATTTCATATTATTTTATTTATATTATTCGGTATTCAGATAATATGTTATACAAGTACTGTATATTATACTATTTATAATATTATAAAAGTCTAATATTGATTTATGTACTAATTATTTGATTAAAATAATTTTATACTTATAACAAATATACAAATTATATTTGTCTAATATTTATTACATATAAAATGTCTTACCATATGATTATTGATCATTGAAATGCAGTCTTAAAATAGTGATAAAATTCAATTAAATTATAATATAACTAATATTATAAAAAAAAAATATTTTTAACGTTTAATTCAAATCATAAAATTTATTTTCTTTATTAATTTGTTTTTACATAATATCATAATAATATACCATGCCTATAATTATAATATATATGCATAACGAAATAAAATTATATATAAATATCAAATAAAGTTTTAAGTTAATTTAACGTGTAATAAAATTTTCAGTTGTTATATAAAGTTAATAATCATATAAGCATAATTGAACTAGTTTAAAACTGTTTATTCGAAATGATTTTCTGAGTCGGCGATTCCCTTAAATTGTTCTAGTTCTTTACTATGTATATTGTATATGTTATAATTTTAACAGCAATACGTAATTTACATCATCTAAGAAAACTTGCAACTTCCTAGAAATAAATATATTTAAATTTAGTATTTAGAGTTTATTGAACTTAACTTTAATTATATTCTCTTATCAGTCTTAATTATAAATTTATAGATATCTGATATCGATATTTTATTTAAACTATTGGAAAATTTTACTATTTTATATGTTATGAGCAATATAAATATTACAGTACTTTAAATTTGTGGTTATAAAGTAAATATTGTTACATAAGTATTGAAATGCTTATATAATTCATATCACTAGACCAGTAGTATATTCTATGTTGTATATTATTCAATATTCTAATTTTATAACGTTTAATATTAGGTAATATAATTTAAGATTTTGATAATACCATTTAATTATTAGATGATTCTGTTTAAAACTAATGTACATTAACTGCTGCAGGATAGGTATCTTCTATAATTTATTGTATTATTTATGTCATACCTACTACGTTCATTAATAATAATAAGGCTCAAGTCATTGCTAAATGTCATTTTCATGATTTTAAATACTATTTGTTACTATTCAATTGAAATATAATTTCTGAATTATTTCAAAGTATATAACACAATTTAAAAAAATATAATATACGAGTAAATCATTATTTGATATTTTCATTCTTTATATTTTATGATTAATTTTATAACATATTATAAATATTAATTTCAAATAAGTCAATATTAAGATCAAAAGATCATGTGAACAAATATGTATTTTTAACAAAAAGTAAGAATACTGTTTTATAATTAATTGAAATAATTGTACTATAATTATGTTATATATATATATAAATTATAATAATATAAAATACTAGTTTTTTTTGTTCCTTTATTGATTAATGACGTCCATATTTAACATCATAATTCATAATTGTATTCAAATGTAATATGTAACGCTGATTTTTAATATTATTATTACAATATCATCAATAATGTATGACTATGAATTTCCAATTTATTTAAGAATGTCTTGAAATATAATACGTATTTTTCATTTGGCAATAATTAGAATACAATTTATTATTAAATTTATAAATTTATTTTATTTAAAACACATAATATTTATAATATTTATAGTTTATACACATAGCTATTATAGTTCATTCTGACATTATCGTGGTTCTCCTTGTCGTGTGTGTCTATTTATTATAATTATCGTACTCTGATTTTGATTTCACGTCGTACAAGTATAAATAATATTATTATCGAATACTACACGTTGTGTGTGTGTATTGTGTAAATTTAATGAATATAAAAGCTACGTTCTCAAGACAAATAGATATAATGATTAGTGTTGGATAAATGTAATTTACATTCAGCCAATAGACATATTTTCGTTTGAATTATGTGAACCCCTGCCTGGGTATTTGTTTAATTATGCGTTCTAAACTTTTCACCATACACTTCAACGACAATTCGTGTGCATATTTACTGTGTGAATTATGAAAATCCGTTGTAATACCCGGCGCATCCCTAGACGCCGCCGACGAGATACGGAGATTAGAACGTATTGCCATTAGCATATTATATGAACCGCAGAGATTGAAACGCCACCGAGTAAAAAATAAGTAAAATTATTGTTACAAGTGACAGGCCGATTTTCGAAAAGTTGATTATTTTATTATAATTTTAACTCGACAGCATTATTATGAACAAAAATAAAGTTATAACCTCAGTTAGTAAAATATTCATATTTTAATTTACACCCGACAATTCGCTCCGTTCGTGGAAAACGAAAGTTTATATATATATATTATTAGTTGGTTATAATATTTAGAAGATTCAAACTCGAATTTTTCTTTTATTTTTATTCATAAGATTTCTTGAAAAGGATTAACAATAATAAAAGAGACCACGTTAGAAATAAAATTATAATATAATAATTATCTGAAATATTATATAAAACGAACGCAAAAAATACTTAGATTATTTTGATAATCTAAAATTTATTTCTATAAGATCATAATTTTTAAATTTATAGAATCATTTTCATAATATAATTTCATAATCTATTTCAATTTTTTATTATTATTAATATGAATTTAATATGTGATAAAATAATAAGTGTAACAATAATTTTAATGTTACACAGATAACGAATACAGTTGTATGTATACGTATTATAAATACGAATCACTACAGATCATTCAATGATTATAAGATATTTTTTTTATTTAGGTATATTTATAATTAAAAATTATTAATTATATAGTTTTTATTTCCTAGTTAGTCAAGTCAAAATGTATTATAGTTTTCTCCATAAAAATAATGACATGTATAGTCTTCATAGATTATAAATTATAATGTATCTATGTATGATAGGATACATATTAAGGACTTACTAAAAATTATTACAATAAATTATAATTTACAGTAAGTAAACAGATTTACAGCTATGAATAATAATAATAATAATACAATACAACATAATTTAATATAAAATTTAATTTCAAGTTTACATATTTTCTTTTTGAAAGATTAATTTAAAAATGAAAGATTACATTTCTTAGAATTACTTCAGTTCTCAAAAATGCATTATTAATTTTTTTATTTATCATACATTTTTGTTTCAGATGTAAATATCATAGTAGGTATAAATCATAAATCATCATTAAAAAAATAAGAATATTTGATTCTTTTTAATGAATAACAATATGTTTAGAGCTCTATCCTCATTCCTCACGGGACGCCTATGATAATAAACGAAATTACAAACATCACGATTTATTTTTTCACCAGAATAAAATAAATAATATTTTCAAATATACATTGTTTTATACTATTTAAATATTAAAAATCATAATTAATAAACATGCTTTAAATTTTAATTTTACTACTTTCTCTGATTCTTAATGGGTAATATTAAAATATAATAATTAATTAATATATATACGAATGATAAAACTATAACTATGTGTAGGTACCATAAATTATATTTTTTTAAATTAATGTTCAATAACATATTTTTGTTTAGAAGTTTGATTATCCTAACAATACAATATTTGCTAATTCAAATCATTATTTCATTATTGCATTCTAGTTATAAATCATCATAGATTATTTTATATTTTAGATTCATTGTAAATATTACTCGTAAAATATTATAATATATTTTATTGTTTTTAAATAATACATAAATATTAAACAAATAAAATATTTTATCAATCTATTATCTATAAGTGAACATCAGTAAACAAATTTTAATTAAAATGTCTATGTCTATGTTTCTTTCTTTCTTTCTTTTTTTTTTTTTTTTTAATTTATCATTTTAATTCATGTTTAGCGGTCTGAAGAAATAATTGAAGAGATCATTTCATATATTATATGTATATTCTTTTTTGCCTCTTTGAAAATTATAAATTATGAGTTTCAATTTTACTTGAATAAGACGTTTTGATGTTTATTTTAATCAAAAATGAGTATAGAAAATATTTATTTATTTTATGTTTTTCTAGTTTTTGCACACCTAGAAATTAATTTTTATGTTCACATTAAATTCCACTACACAATAAACACTAACTTTGAAGATGCATAATTACGAGTACTATAGTTCATGACCTTTAATCATTTACATTTTATATTATTTTTATAGTAATAGAAAAAAACGACAATATGACAATAAAATAATATATTTTGATATAATATTTTTTTAAATTATTTATAAATGTACCTACATTATATTTATGATAATATATTCTATTTAGTGAAAATTTAAAAAAAAATTATATCACTTTATAAAATATTATAACTAAATATAAAATTAAAAATTATTAAATGGCTACCTATGTAATTATAATAATTATAATAATTATTATTGTATAATAATAATTTATTAATTAATTATTTAAATTGGAGAATGTTAAATGGTACCTATTTAATATAAAAATTTAATTCGAATTATTTATCATTATAAATCAGATAGTTACTATTAGAAATAATACTAAATATTAGAAACATACTATAGAAATTATAAAAAAAAATAATTTTGTAAATTCAATTAATATAGTTATTAGCAAATAGTGTAGTTTGTTCAATGTTCTTTTTTTTTTTTTTTCAAAACATTTAGTTGGTTTTTTCATATTACGTTTAAAAGTATTTTTTTTCTTCGCCACTATAACATATGCTATTAAGTCTAATTAAGTCTTTCTCTCCGGCGAAATAATGACCGAGAAGAACATTAATTTCACATTTCCATCATTAGTATCTGATCAAATTTTCAAACATAATTTACAATCAGTTTAATTGTTATTAGTAGTAAGTATTACATTTCATTAGAAGTATACCTATAAATAGCCTGATTTTATTATAATATAATTTAATTAATACTCGCTTTGTACATGCAGAATATAACTACGATAATAATATTATCTATTTTTATAAACGGTGAAACGTACAGTGTGAACAGATTTACAATTATTTAATATACTACGCTCTCATTTTGACGGCTATAACTGATGATCCTGTTTACCCTACAACTTATTAATTCGTTTTATCCATAGGCGGAGATTTGATTAAATTTTAGGGGGGGGCTGATAATTACTTATGTGGTCCATAAAAACTTTAATCCCCCCTACCCACTGCACTATAACATATCGAAATAATAACAATTTGTAAATTATATTTTATAATACTTTTATTTAATAAAATTTAAAATATAACATATTATTTTAATTTTATATATCTATTTTTAGATGCAAATTGATGAATTATTACATCTATATCAATATCAATATCTTTTTCTATGTATAAAATAGATGTATTATTAAATCTATTTTGTAGCATACTAGTTCTTAGCCATGTCTTTACTTTTCGCATAGCTGAAAAGCTTCTTTCGCAAGTCGCTGAGCTAATTGGTAAAGACATGGCTAATTGAAGCAATTTATACAAATTAGGAAACACATTTTGTGTTATGCATTTTTTTAGTGTATCATAGTTAATTTCCTCACTCTTTGATTGTAAGATACAGTTCTTGGCCACATTCATCTCTGCTTGTATATTGAATTTTGATAAATTAAATAAACCCTAAGTTAATTAAAATTATGAATCTCTTATATACAATATACTTACATTAATATGAAAACTTACTTGATAATGATCAATGAAATATAAACTTTCTTCATAGTTTAATTTGAAAAAATTATCCACAGACAAACCCATTGACAAACTTTCAGTAGAAAATCGTTCTCTTAACCTTGTAATTAAAGTGTCTACAATAACATTGTATGCATTTATTCTATAATAGTCTTCAGTTTTTTGCTTTATCTCTATATTATTATCATCATCCATAGGTACTGTATATTGTGCGCTTGTGCTTGCAGTAACTATGAAATTTTTAAGTTTATTTGGTTCTTTCCTTCTTCTTTTTTCTCCTAAATTTTTAATTTAAATACATTTTTTACATAAATTATTATAAATATGTAGTTTTATAATCATATACCTTGAAATGGGTTATCAATAGAAATTGTATTAGTTATTGCAAATTCATTAATATCTGACCAAATTTTAGAAAAACACTCTGATGTTTTAGAATCCTCTAAAGATTTGACTACAGCTTCAATAATATTTGATGAAGATCCAAGAGTAGATGACTTTTCTTGTAATTTACATGTTAAAATATTAATTATTGTTAAAAATTTATTTAAGAAAAATAAATGAACAATAAATTTTCCTTTCTTAATATTAGTTAATAATCCTGTAAAATAATAAAAAATAAATACAAAATAATTTCAAATTCAAATAAAGTAAATATTAAAAAACCCAGTTCACATAATAAAAATGTATATATTGGCAATTAACAACATATTTATATTTACCTAATGCTTCATTAGTGTCTTTATCAGATTCATTTTCAATTTCATTGGTTAATGTATATATTATTGCTTTATAATTAGATATTACAGCAATACAATTTCTATAACGACAATTCCATCTAGTGTCACTTAACCTTATAATTGATGTTTTTTTTATATTCAATTTATTTTGAATTTCTATTAATTTTTTATTATTTGTTGGGTATGAAAAGTGTATATAAAGTGCCTCTAATGTATTAAGAACACTTCTAGTTTCCTAAAATATATTATTTGAATTATTATTAAGTAAATAATACATTAAGTAAAATTATTTTACTAATAATTAATGAATACATTTTCAAAAAATTGATACCTTCACTATTTTAAACATATCCAGAACAACAAGATTCACTTTATGTGCCATGCAATGTGTATATATTGCATATGGGTATTTTGATTTAATTTTTGCTTGGACGCCATTAAACTGACCTGACATAACGCTTGCCCCATCATATGACTGAGCTATAATTGCCACTTTAGAATTTAAATTACATTGTTTGAGATAACCCAATATGAGTTGACTCAGAGTCTCTGCGTCTTGTTTATAAGAACAATCGATGAAACCAATAAATCTTTCCTTGATTTCCAGACCTTTACAATATCTTATACACAGGGCCATCTGCTCTTCTTTAAAACACCTGAAAAATTAATTTTATATTTATTAAATTTCTAAAAGTAATTATTGAATATTTTACCTGGCTTCATCACACATTATTCCGAATATACCCACTTCTTCCACTTCTTTTATGATTGAGTCTCTTAATATATTAGCACTAATATTTATAAGTTCATCTTGAACTCCGTGACTCGTATAATTTGTTGTTTCTTTATACTTCTGTGCAAATTCAGGATAAAATTTTGATAATAGATTACAGGTTTCTTTGAAATTACCTAAAAAAAATGTATATTAATTTTTTTATTACTTTTAATTTATTTTCTATATACCTTGATTTGTGGAATTTACAGTTTCATCGTGCCCTCTGAACGCCAAGCCTTGGCGACACAAAAACAGTGTTATTTCACTCAGAGTTCTTATATACATTCGGTTACTTTCTACTAATAATTTATGTTGAGAAGAAATCTGAGTCAATATATTACCAGATTTTTCAGTGGTTTTATGAGACTGCCATTTTTCCATACAAGTAAGATGATATTTTGTTGCTGCATGAGATTCAAGTTTACTTTTGTGGCCTTTCTTTGATCCTCTTGAACCAGATAACTAATAAATTTAAATAATAATTAATACAATATAATATATTTTGTAGTAAAGTCTTTGATTTCTACTTTATTCCATTTTCTAAAACCAATTTTGGTAAATATTTCTTCATTATTACTGCCACATCCATAATTACGGCATGCATAACAGTATAAAGCATCATTTAAAATACTGTATTCAAGCCATTCAAAGCAATAATAAGATGCATTGAAACTACGGTTTTGTTTATTAAATTTAGTCATTGGATAAGCCTGGAACATTATAATATAAGAGATGCAATTACCAGTAATAAATATAGTATAGTCAATTATTTTAACTATGAAATAAAAATCGCTACGACGCATTATAACTAATATTTATATACATATATATATTATATACCTACCTTTAAAATTGGACGTGATGGGCCACAGTTTATATCGCCCAAATCCGCGACATCATTAGTAACATAATTACTGTTATAAACATTGGCATATTCTTTAGTAATATTATTAACGTTGGTGATTTTATCAATATTAATATCAACATTAACATTAACATTCGCATCTTGTTCACATTTGTCTTTTATTTTAAAAATATTAAAATACTTGGATATTGACATTTTAATAAAAGTAATAAGACAAAATTAAAATGTAAAATTTACAGCACAGGTTACACGTGAACACAGAATACAGATAATAATTAATACAAAATTAAAATAAAGGATAAACATAATACACCAGTAACTATAAACATTAAACATAAAACGTGGAAGGTTAGGTAGGTAAACCTTCAAAAATACATATAGGTATTATCTAACACATTAGAAACATGGCTAAATTTAGCGCAATGTATAAAACGATAATTATTATACAAATATTTATGTGCAACGTGCCCGAGCCATGAGATATACTCCACAACACAGTTAAATATAACCACGGTTAAAACTAACCCATATTATGTAAAAACACAAATATTTTCATGGAATCAATAATATTATGTCTCGGCCGTTTAACGGCGGTACGAACACATTATCAGTTATCAAAAAAAAATTTATTGTTATCTTATATTCGTATAATTCTAAAATTTTAATAATAGTATAATACATTTTTATTTATGAAATTTTATAATTTTTAAAAGTAAATAATAATTTTGGGGGGACTAAGCCCCCCCAAGCACCCCCCAATCTCCGCCTATGGTTTTATCAAATATTTAATCGATAACAATTGTGATAATATTACCTATATATAATTTACGTGCGTATTTTCGATTGAAATATTGTTTTATTGAGATTAACCAATAAATTTAATTCAAATAATTTGTACATTAAATTCCATTTACCTAGTCTCAAATGCAAAAATCGCTAATATTAATTGATTTACTAACTATACAAAATTATAAATATTAATTATATAAAAATATTTATTTTTTTGTTAATTTATATTATTATGTACCTATGTTCGTACAATAATTATTGTGAAAATTATATTTAAAATGATTATACTCGTAAAAAAAAAATATATATATAAAAAAATATTTTTTTATTTTTAATATAAAAACATTTAAATTTTGTTCTTATTATAATATTTTGAATGATAATCATGAAAACTTATTAGAAATTTAGAAAGTCAATTCTTTTATGATAACGATAATCATAAATTATATATTATTAATAATATTTTTTTTTATTTATATTTGTTACAGGTGAGTAAATGATTCAATTATTTTGTTATATTTGGAATAGTAACATGTAAGTGAATAAATTGAATAACTATTACAATTTTACTTTTTAGACATCATTTTTAAAGAATATTTGTCAATAAAATATATTATTATATACAAATATACAATATACCTAGTTATTTTGTTATAATATGTATATACGAGTATATTAATTTTAATTAATTTCTTGTACTGGATCATAATTAATTTATATAATTTGTGTAGACCAGTAAATATAATAAACTATTATAATATAATAAAGCCAAATATCATAAATTGAAATATAAACAAATAATTTTCATTTTAGAAAGAATAAAATTCTTGAAAATGAAATGTTATTACATTGTTAATTTAATTAAAATGCAAATATTTTTCAAATAACCTAATTGTTATTTACCTTATTGATAACTTGATTGTTTTATTAAGTAATTAATTATTACTTTTATTCATAATAGATAATTAATAATTTCGTAGATTTTTAAGATTTAACATATTATTTTATATTTTACAAAAAATATATTTTATGAAATATGAAATTTGAATTTTAGAATTATGTACATATTATATATATTATATATATCTGTATAAGTTATAATAATATACTCTCCCGTCTATTTATAATATAATTTTAATTTATAACGTTAATTATTAGTAAAATAAAACTGTTAATTTTTACATTTATTTATAAACATTATTGTATTTTAATAATTCAAATTTATAATTATATCGAACTATGGTTCATAAAAAGTTCTATAACAATATTCGTTTAAAGGTAATTATTTTTTATCTTTGGATTATTTCACAATATAATTATTTCATATATTATTTCATATTTATCTAAAATATTATGAGTACCTACCTTATACATTCATTTTATTTACTATAATATTTTTCCATATAGTATGAATATTAATATAATAAAATCGTAACAGATGAATATTAATTAGGTAATAATATTATTTTAACTTTAAATGTTGCAGTTATAATAATAATAATTATTATTACATTTTATTTCTATGTGATTTAGTAGTTTTTTACAATTAAAAATAAATAAAAATAAATTATATAAGTAATAATAAAATATAATCGAAAATTCGTATAATTTTATTGGAAGAAGATAATAGTATATAAATGTTATATAATATACTTGTATGAAATTTAATATTAATTTTTATTTCCTGAAAATAGTTAAAATATATTTTACTTCCAAGAAAATATAATTTATTATTTGGAATACTATTGTATAGTTATCCATCTGACACGGTAATTTTTACCCAATGTCTTCTTTTTATCAATAAATAACTTTCTATTATCCTGGAAAGATATCACTTTATTTATTTATTTGACTTACTTTACCAAGAGTCACTACGTACATACACTACGTAATATGACATTTGGCTCTTGGGCATATACCATATTTCACAAAATATGATGTAGGTACCTACGATTTATTTTATTTATCATGTTTATTTATCAATAATTATTATTAAGTCAATTTATTATTACATCGGTAATAAATTATCACATAATGACAATGTATATACTTTATAATATATTATTATGATCATAATTTACCATCTTAACAATGAATGAAATGATAATATCTAAACAAGGCACAGATGGTTTTGTTTAAAACTTATGATAATAAAACTTTTCACGTAAAAATACCGTTACACGTGTTAAAAATATAGGTGTATTTTACACGAGTATAGTTTATTCTGAAAAAGAAAAAAACTATTTTCTTTTTTAGCCTCAGATCCTACTGCAGGCTTATGATAATGTGACCGATATCTCATTTTGTATCACAAGCATAATAATATGTGTATGTGCTAAGTTTTTAAGTGTAAATTTTCCAATATTACCCTTGAGGATGTATTTCTTGTTTTATTGGTATATTTTTGTTCGAGTACCTACTAAAGGTATTTCAACGCTCTATTTTCTAACATTTTTTCTATCCGTTTACAACAGTAATTTTTTACTGTTTATGTAAATGTATATTTTTTTTTGAAAACGATGTAGTATCATAGTAATTCTCAAAAGATATCGTTACTTAATAAAAATTGTATTGAACTATTTTTTCGCTACCTACTATAATTATTATACTTATGTAAAACTATAAACATGTGGCAAATATATAAAATTAAAGATAATAATGAAAATAAATAAAAGCTTTAATTTGAATGTCATATTAATTTTTAATAAAATCATTTGTATTTATTAGTTTATTTTTTGCTGCATAAATATGCTAATTAATGTTCATTCTACGACATTTATTATACAATACAATATAAAATTATGGTATGAAGACAATAAAAAATGAATATTAATTATAAAACAGTGATTATTTAATAAAGATAATAAAAATATCGGTTGAAAAAAATAGCCCTGTAAATTTATCAGAGATGATATATATTTAATTTACACAATATTAGTGTATTACATATAAACAAGTTTATACGAACTCAATAGTTTTTATATTTAATTATAATACATACGAGTATACTATATTTTGTATCAAATAATTTTAAATTTTTATTACAATTAATATAAGTAAATAATATAGAAATAATAATAAAGACCGAACTTTTCAAATGATTTCTCTTGGCTTTAATTCCACATCCTAAGAAATTATTGTTAGAATATAACAAACTATAGTTTGGTACTCGTCTGTATTATTATAATAATTAATTTGTTTCAATTTATTTATTTATAAAAGTAAATACAATTTGGAACAGATTTATTTAATATTTACATAGGTACATTAAATACATTCCCTTATATTAGGTAAATACTAAATACTTGTATATAGGTAATATATTATGAATATCACAGATCTACTTAATGCAATATTATTATAAATAATTAATCTTTTTGAATGCTGATGTTTTAATCTATTATTTATTACTTAAACATAATTATTAACCTATGTACTAAAGAAAAATTATAATAATTTTAATTTTAAAGTTATTATATTTTTAATTATAACTTATTTATGGAATATATTATTTGTATCATACAAATTTAATTTTTCGACTTTCTAATATTATTAAAATGCTGATTTCTAAGAATTTTTATCGTAGAATAAAATAAAATAAAATTTCTGACGTTAATTTTTGTAATTGTTTTACAATGTACATATACCTACCTGTATGATATAAATATATATATTTAATTAATTGATTTCTATAGAAAATTACATCCAGTACCTATATTAAAGATGGTTAATTAATAAATTAATACTAATAACTAATAATAGACTATAATTAATATAAATACATTAAAATTGATAAAAAAAAAAAATTTCATGTTATAACCTACGAATATAATGGGTTTGGGTCAATGACTGACAAGACAATGAAGCAAACACTAAATAAGTTAATAACAATATACCGACATGGATAATCGATCAACGATCAATGTAATATATACGATTAACAGAATAGTAAATATAATAAGTAATTAATTATTAGTCATTACTCATTACAATTAATTTCTTTAATAAAAAAAAAATTCCTTAAAAGCAACACCTAATTAAAATAAGAAGCCGACCCATAAAAGTCATCATGCAAATACTTACTATATTAAATTTTATTATTATGTTATATTCAACTTTCAAATTTCATAAACCTTCAAAAAAAAAAAAGTTATTTGTTTAAAATATGATTCAATTTAAAATTTAATAAAGATAATAATATTTATATATTATTATAATTTTTTATCCGATAATTTAAAATAATACTGCATTCAAAAATCGTATTTTTTCATGAAATATTACAATAAGAAAGTTTATCTGAGACTCACTGTTTGTATAGTATATATATATATACCATACCCAGATATAATATATTTAATATTTTATGTATTTATTCTTAATTTATTTGGTGTTTACAAAATTACTTGACTTTTATTTGACAGATTACATTTTACGTTTTAAGTAGAAATATTTTAAGAAATTTTATTAAAAATTTAATTATATAGAAATATACCTAACATAATTTATAGTTTATATACAAAAAAATTTCATTAAGTACACCTTCGCAATTATGTATATTTTGAGAATTTTTTCTTTTGAAAATAATTTAATTTATCTTTTATTCTTATAAATTTGTCCAATAATTTGTACTTTATACTTATCAATTAATACTTATCTTGTTGTGATTATTTACTTCTCCTATACATAATTATTTATACTCCTTAAATGAAATGAGTATTAATAATAAATTAATATTTATAAGATATTTATTTTAATTGATAATAAATAATATTAAACTGTTTTAAAATTTGTATAATTGTACCATGTTTAAAAACACGAATTTAAATTATTTAATCTTTAAAAACAAATTTAACACATAAATAATAGTTTGATGATCATTCATGAAATATTTATGTAATAACTAATAACAAGATACTATTAACATTTAACAACATAATAATATGCAAATATTATTCAAACATTATACCTACCTCTACCTTACTACAATTTATTTAAAATGATACAGTCGATTTACTTTGAAAAAATATGACTATTTTCAATTTCATTCAAAAAGATAAAGTTATAAACATAAACATAAACATAAACATAAACATAAACATAAAAATAAAACATACAATTCTCACCAACTAAAACATTTATATGATAAAATATATAAATTAGATCATTGAATAACTTCTTATTATGTATGTTTTGAATATTATATCTTAGCCTGGAATATATGAATTTTGAACATAACTAATATTTACTTTTTTTATTTTGTTCTTTATAATATTATATTTTTTAACGTTTCTATTAAATTAAATACGAGTGAATGGACCATTCACAAAATTTTAAGAAAAAATCAAATGTCTTTTTTTTCATAAAACAAATTTTTTTTCGTTATATTACGAGCAATATAAAATTTTCTCTCTATTGTGAAATTAGTTCTTACTTAAGAAAAAACTTATTACTTATTATAATACTTCCAGTGTAGATTATATTAAACTATATACCTAAATATAAGATTTTATTTTATGCTAACAAAAATTTATAAACGTACGTATTTCTAATTTGATATATTAAATATATTAAGGTAGCATTTGAAATAATTTATAAATTAATTTATTAATTATATAATCTCTTTAGACATTTCAAAGTTATTTTTAATTTCATTATACAGCTTTCAAACATATGACATGTAAATTTATTTAATTTCTACATTATGTAATATATTATTTCCATGTTATCATTTCATAAGGTCTTTAATTTAATATTGTCTTTGTTATTTTTTAACAAATAATAAATATAATTTTATGGTACTCTATGCCATTACACATCAAATATCAATCATGAATAATTAATGTCTACATAACCAAATGAAATAAACTTTAACTGACGTACCTGTGTTTTTATAAACACAAATTTCGGAATAATTTAATATAAATAAATAATATTTATCGATAAGCAATATTATAAATTAGTTTTTAAATAATAAAAATAAAACAATTCTTCGTCTATATTACTTTATATCTATAAATACTCTAAATATTTCTGATAAATAATGTACCAATACCGAATACCCTTAAATAGTAAATTAAAACTAATTATAAATTATAATTTTGCCGTCTAGTCTTTCTATTTTGTATGAAATAACAATAAATAAAGTTAGTGATATTTTTTACGTAACATTGTTTTCAGGGACTGTTGCGTCTAGCGGTTTTAGACAGGAAGTAATTTGCATATACTGAGTTTTCGGGGGACTCATTTCCAGTTTCCGGATTTCTGGTCTCTCCTTTCCTAAACATCCAAGTCCACTGGTAAGGAAATCGCGGTCACAACTTTGGCAAGGCTTTATAATGCGGTGTTTCATCTCCGGTCTGCGCATCATAAATAATACTATCTTTCAAATGAAAATAATAATCGTGTACATTTAAAACAATTAATAATTATATCTATTTCAATGTATATATTAAAATAATATCAACTATATAATTCTCTAAATATTATTTTTTAACGCAAGAAAATACAAGTTATAAATACTTATTTCCTTTTAATGATTTCTAATTTAGGTTATGTAAACTAATAAAAATAAATTTTAGTTAATAATTTATAATAATTTCTCTAATATAATATTATTAAATATTAAATTGTATATTTAGTAAGAATTTATTACTAATTTATTGGATCCTATACATACAAAGATCATGGTATATACAACAATATACAAGAAGGATACTGCTATCATAGATTAAGGGTCGGTGATCAGATAAATAAACAATACCGGTTTAACATTGAATTTGAATTTTAAATTTGAATAAAAAATATTATTATAACATACGATATGTTTATACTTGACACTAGGAATAAGGAAATCCATTAATAAATTGTAGTACCTATACCATAAATATAACGGAAATAATTTTTTATCTACAATAAATTCATTATTTATGAAATACACTTTAAGAAATAAATAAGAAAAATATCTATTGTTAAATAAATAATTCTATATAGAATAATAAATAAATTACTGCAATATGTATCGATTGTATTTTAAAAAATGACAATTTTATTTACTATTTTTATGAATTAGAAATTAATTTTAATATAATGATTTTAGAAATATTAATAATTACAACAATAATTATACACTTTGTCTAAATAATATAATATACAATCTATAGAATAATATAATACGAGTATATTATTATATTATTATATTTATATTATTATTATCCTATTTATTAATATATATTATATTAATCTAAATATAATAGCAGGAATTTAAATGTAACATACTACAAAATATCATACATGTTTTACAGTACAAATAATAACAATAATTAGTAATCTACTTGATATTTGAGGTTATATTATCATCCTATATATTGTATACTAAAAAAAAAATATTCATCAAATTACTAACCTTTAGTGAAATAAATGACGAGTGATATTCAATTTCCTTTGTTCGAATGGCATAAAAGAAAAGGATCATCATGATTGTTCGGGAGTTATATAAAAATACAATATTATAAAAAGTTTTTCAGGAGAATATAAAAAGGTATACTTAAAGAAAATTATTTACCTTATTGAACTCAAGTAGAAATAAAAATACATTTATCCAAATATTTGATAAGAAATACGATAAATAATTGTTAGCCATTTCATTATAATATAAATTTCAAAAGATACATAGAGAATAAAATATTTAAGTCGAAACAGATTAATTAAATGTCGCCATTTAATTGAAATAGAAAAATATTAATCTTCATTTAATATTCTTTTATTTTTAAACGAATTAAAGATTAGTTGTTATAAAATTTAACAAAAAAACCCATACAAAATCATGTCTAATTATCTTTTCATATATCGATAATTAAAAATAAAATAAAGTTGTATTAGAAACTATACTAAATATTAAAATAATAATTGTCAATTATTATCTTACCTAACCAAAACCATCCACCAAACCTATTCCTTCGTAAATATTTTATTTTAGATCATTATTTTTTTTTTGCAATACTGTCCACTAAAATATAACTTTTATTGCAAGCCAGACTCTTTCAATGTATCATGTTCATTCTACGTAGTTCCTGCGTATTCTACGTACAAAAGACAAAATTCTAAGAGTTTCAACTCTATACGACTATTTGATATCAAAGGTACGCAAGCTTTTATACAATACATATAATATATCATATTCGTTCGATATTTACGACGAAAGTACACACGCACGAGTTATTACCATAATAATAATAGTAATAATAATAAATAATAATGATGATATAATAATAATAATAATAATAATAATAATAATAATAATAAATAAATACATATTAATATTAATTAATAAACTGAAAATGAATAAAGAACATTTTTAATTTAAAATTTACATTGCTATGATATAAAAAGAGACAAAATATTTTAAAATAGTTATTTTGCTCAGAATCGTTTTATCGAACACACCATATTATTATTATTATTATTATTATTATTATTATTTTTATTATTATAATTATTATTATTAAATACGTTAATGTTCAACGAAAGGTCTGGAAATTTCACTACACAAAATAGCAGGCCTTCTGTTTCCTAAAGTTACCATACACATGTAGGTCCAAGATTTCCGGTCGCTTCCATTGTTAAAACGAGCGGCTTCAAGTAGAGAATCAGTAAAAAATAAAACATATCATACAGTGTAATTATAAGTATTTATATTTTATTATTATTATATTGATATTACAGTTCCAAATGGTGTTCATCTAAATCCAAAATAAATCATTAATCATTTGGCATATAAAACTATAAAAAATTGTAAGAAAATATTCTGAGACTTAATATTTTAATAATAAGATTTATGATGTAGACAGAACAGGAAAAAATGACTTGATATATTATTTAATTATGATTAAAATTTCTTCTTTAGCTATTTATAAATACTGGGAAAGGTTTTTATTGAATTTTGAACTAACGAAAAGAATCAACATGTTATTATTATTATAATTTTAGTTGTTACACAAAGTATATAACAAGTTATATTAATATTGGGAACAAAAGAACTTAATTATCAGAGAAATTCCGATAAAAAGAAGTTTTATTAATTTTAATAATTTAATGTGATAATATTATACCAGTAAAATTATTCTTTATAATTATAAAAATATATTGTGTAAAAACAAAAAAATAATTTTCATGCAATAACAAATTGTTTATTGATTATAAAATAGTTAGTAGGTAACCTACTAAGAATAATAATGTATAATCATAAATTAATTTAAGTTTTTACTTATTATTTTGTTAATAAATAAAATAAAATAAATTTATATGTTATATGTTATAATATGGAAGTATTATTAACAATTCTCATCGTCATCTTTTTTTATAAATTATTAATGAACGAATAAAATATAATATTAAAAAAGCTAATATATATATATATATTTTATATAAATTAAACAATTTTATAAAATTTACTTTGCAATTTGTAAACATTTTTATTTATTAATTTATTTTACATCTGATGACAACAAGTTTAAAGAGTGTATTTATTAAAACATTTTACTTTTTATTATTATAAAATATATATTATTTAATTACCTATTTATTTCATTAAGATAATAGTATGTTATGTATATCTACAGTTTATAATTAAATTATAACTATTGCTCGTAGAATTTTTATCGTTTGTGGCATTTATGATTTGATTTTTCAACACTTTAAAAATTTATATTAATATATTTTTTTCTGTTAGTATTATTTTTCTTTTTTTTTTACATCAATATGATATATTATACAATTAAATCATCATAATTCATTATATATTACCTTGATTTACTCGAATAATATTTTGATTTTTGAGTTTATATAACTTTATTCGTTAGTATTATTGTTTTTAAAATTTACATTATTATTACTACAATAAAAGTAATTTTTTCATATATAAAAATATTGATTAAAAGTAATAATATTAATTTGAGTTAAAAAGAAAGCTATTCTATGTTATTTATGAACAAATATAATCAATTTTTCTTACCAGAACAATGGAAATCTTATTTTATAATAATTATTCTATGAACTGACATACATCCCATATTTGCATGGACAATTCTTAGAACACGGACAAAACTATTTGAATGGCACATGCCCAAGGGCGTTACAGATTACTGAACTAATTAGTGTCAAGTAGAAACAGACAACTTTAATATAACAGCTGTGGCCATCTTACTTGTATAACATAATTTTTCATTGTATAATATTAAAATTAAAAATGACTTACAGTATTTCCATTTCTCTTTTTTTATCTTATAATTATATATTGAAGATATAAGATATATAATTATTAAAAATAAAATATAAACGTGACGAGTTATTTTACTGAACATATAAATTTTAAAAGGTATACGAGTAATATAATAGTCAGTTCATTTACCTAATTAAAAATGACATTCGGAATGATATATTTTTCACGAAAATATTGAAATATTAGAAAGCTACATCTAAAACGGGTGAATAATACATTTTTCAGAAAAATTAATAAGTAAAACCATTTTATTTCGTACTTTTCTGATAATTTTTGGAATAGAATTTTATGCATCTAAATATTCATTAATGACAATACCTAACCTATATTATAATACTATTTGTGGCAATTATGTTAGAACGGCGTTATATATAGGCAATTCTACTACATGTATGTCTTGGACAAAATATTAATTGATTATTTTAATAATAATATTACTCATTTTCATTCATAGAAATATTTATGATAATTACAGTAATATAAAATATGAATGCAAAAATTGTAATTATTATTTATTAATTGTATTTAATTATGATAAAATTTAATTGATGGGTATAGCGTATAGGTATTTGATCTTCAAAATATTATATAAATTAAATAATTAATATGTATTTTGATTAAAAATGAAATTGTTTATTATAATAAAAGTGACTAAGACTTAAAGATAAAATAAATGGTTTAAAAAATTTTAGTTACAAAATATTATGTAAATAATATATTTTTACAATAAATATATCATATTATTATTTACGATATAATATATTTTTATTTTATTTTAAAATTGTGATTTGAACATTATTTAAAATAATTAAAAGAAATATTTTAAACATTTCAATAATTGTTTTGTTAAACAAGTATAATAATGTTCGAATTAGAGTATTATTATTTCATAGGCCGGATAATTTGTATCAGTAGAAATTTACATTTACACTATTAATTATATTCTTGAAATATATTTGTTATTTAACGATACAGATGATTATGTATATGAAATTTAAACATAAACATATAAAACCTTTGTACATAAATTATAAAAACTTATATCGGTATTCTGTGATCATTAAAATAGTATTATGCTTATATGATTAATGATTATAATATAGGTATGGCAAAAAGAAGTTACATTTTATGCAATGTTTGATGATATGAATCCGTGTGAGTACGAATTATAATTATTATTAAACTATATAGTCTCCCTATGTTATCTTGCGTTTTCATTCATTCAATATTATGAAATTAAATTTAAAAACTAAATGAATCTAAACTACCTATTATAAATTATGTATGGAAATGGAACGCTCGTGTATAAACGTTCTCGTAATTTCCTATTGTATTGTTTTTCTTTTGTCAAATCTATTATGTTAAACAATTGTTAAAAACAATATTTATATTTTAAAAAGCCACGTCACAAAAAGTGTGTTACGTATAATAACGAAATCTACCTGTATGCACACGGTTAATGGCGAAAGGCAGAATATACGTTAATTGTATTTTGGACACGTGGTTACGAAAACGTGAGTTACTATATATAAGTAATTATTAAAAGATAAGAAGTAAACTTAAAAAGGGGTAGTTAGTTTTTAAACAGGTCGAAAACCATAAACCCGACCCGACCAAACTTATATTTTTCCACACGTATCGGTGTTTTAAACGTTAATGTCCGTGAAAATTTATTGTTTTGTCATATGTTATCCTCCACATGCAGTTATTTTAAACTCAGCAATCGAGGAAAATACAGCACGTAAATCCGCTATAGACGCGCGTTGCTATTACAATAATACCTCTAACTACAAAACAAGGGTATAACGCCGACGCTTATAAAACGCTGTGTGTCACTAACCGTCTTTGATTTATCGCCGTCCCCTCTTTCGGTGTCTATATTAAAAACCATTAATAATCCAAAAACCACAAACGTTATAGTGAATTAATCCCGTAAGTTGAGGAACGATCATCGGCGATGGTGTTCTGCAGTCCTGCAATGGAGAAGGGTAAACCCTGCTGGACACGCTGATTACGAGCGAACATTTTTGCATGCGTTTTTCCATATAGTACCTACGTAGTTGCGGTTACTAAAATAATAATATGTACCACGGTCGTTGGTCAGCATACTCACTCTTTACTTCAACAGCCGTATTGATTTTAACACGCGACTGGACGTAATTCCCGAATACCATATTATGTAGATTAGACACGGCCGCGAATTATAATATTAATTTGCATAAAATATTGTGTAAATTATATTAATATTATATTGTATTTATGTTGTAAGAATTATTTCACACCCGCGGTTAGATAAAATGTCCCATTTTCGGGTCTATCTTTCCAGACGCATTTCACAGTCGTAGTTGTCATACAATCGCACGTTTCCGTTTATACCGTCGTACGTTAATTATTTAACAACGTGACTTCTTGTACAATATAATAATGGAAATACATTATACATTCATAACATAAATTTTGTTACGTGAAATGTTATTTATTGTACTACGATATATTTTATTTAAATAGAATTATATTATATTTTTAAATACACCCTAAAAAAAAAAAAAAAAAAAAATAGTCCTATAAATACAAGAAAATAAACGTGCGACGTATAGTTATTTGAAAATATACGAAAAATGGTAATATTTTATATTATATTATAATCGATAATGGTAATTTTACTTTTTAAATTCTAATTAGGTATAATAATTTATTATCGTTTAAATGGTTTATTCATTTGTCATCCATTGAAATCCAATAAATTAATGTTATAAAAGTTTTATATAAAATATTATTTGATTTATTTTAAAATAATCTAGTCATAATTTATTATTATGCAAAACAAAATCATTTTCTCTATTTGTTATTTAATTTTTATTGAAAACGATTCATTTAAATTGACATTATTACTTTTTATACGTAACCAATATTAATTTAATTTATTAGAAAATATGAATATATATTTTTTAAATATCTACATTTCATCTTACCATCATGCTTACAAGATAAAATAATTATTAATTATGAATTTTCTCCCATTGGTGTTTATCTTGAAATGATAATTTTAGATAAACACTAAAATTAAAAAATCATTTCAGAAGAATTTAAATTGTAATCATATATCAATTAAATATTATAGCCACGTAATGTGGATTTGTGATTTTTAATTTAAAATTAACATTAAATTCTTAACTATTATATTTATATATTTACTTTTAACTTTATAGATGTATTTGATTGAGATAAATTATGCTTATATGCTTACAAATAATAAAACAATAATATTTACTTTTTTTTAAATAATTTAAATTTAAAATAATTTAAATTTTTTTATTTACTTATAATTAGTTTATCCTTAGAAATGTATTAGATGAAAGTAAAGATATTTTTTTTAGCCAAATGATCGGGTACTTCATGTATAATAGGCTTTCAGTAGAGAATTTCGTTAAATTGATACCTACTTTATTTGAATTATTAATATACAATATTCTACAAAAATGTTCCTAGTAGATAGAAAAAAAAGTTTTATATATGAATGTTACAAAGTAACTTAATAAATAATTAATTTACTTTAATAAAACTATTATTTTTATAAGTATCGTTTTAAGATATAATAAATTTTTTTTTTTTTTTTTTTAGCTTATATCTCTTTTAAAATATTGTTCTATAACCGAAAAACTAATGATTGACAATCTTTATTATTTACTTTATCCAGTCGTGTTATTAAAACACAGTACAATATAATATAGAATAGATTGATTTTCAAAATGTTAAACATTATAACTTGTACTTAATAATATTTATGAGTTCTGATATTATTAAATTATTATTAAAGATTTACATATTTATTTTAAATGAAATATTTATGTCTCAGAATTGTAAATTTATAGAATAATTTTGGGGTTTCTTAAAATTCAACATATTTAAATTTGAAAAATAATCCTTTTTTTTTAGTTGAAAAGAAAATATTTCATAAACTACATATTATTAAAAAATAAATCTCTTTATTACAATATATATGTCACAATTAGAGTATGAAATGGTATTATTTATGGAATACCTGGTACCCAGTTATTTAATGAATTTTACGATATTATTTAGTTATATCGTGTACTTACATTGGAAATTATTATTATAAAATAATTATTTGCTGTATTTATTAGATTAATTCATGACGTTTGAATCGATCGCTTGACGTTTTTCTTATCAATAATATGTGCGAGTTGTAACACGTCGAATAATGATAAAAATTATTTAAAAATAAAGTTAAGTTTACTATATTCGCACATTTATTGATAGTACTTGTCAATAGCAGTTCGATTACAGTTTTATTTTATTTAATTTTAACTACAGAAAATCACGTGTTATATTCAATAATTTTTAATTATATGCGTGTTTATAGTTTAGTACTAGCCCTAAAAATTTTGTAGGTATATGAAAAATATTACCGCAAGATAATTCGGTAAATTGTTATTTTAAACATTTTCTAGTTAGAGTATTTACATTATTTTAATGTAAATACTTTAACTAAAACAGTACGTAAATGTATAAAATATCTTATTTCATACATAAACGGTAACATTTATTATTATTATTATTATTATTATTATTATTATTATTATTATTATT
>JAIUCT010008229.1:0-21050 GCA_021307375.1 Tetraneura akinire
ATAATAATAATGATAATAATAATAATAATGATAATAATAATAATAATAATGATAAATATATTCATCTAACCGGTGCACCGGGGGTCGCTAGGGCCATTAAATCGTGGATATATGCAATATTTCCTAAAACCGGGGATAATCCAGGAACGGTAAATCTTCGGGGACCTGAACTCTAACGCTTAAGCGCAATAAATTTAGGCAATTACAGTGTCCGCTTGAAAATAGTGGGCACAAATCTAAACGGAAAACGCAGAAGAGGTATACAATATAACCAAAGAAAAACGGAAGGGGAGGGAAACGAATATAAACAGCAGTGTATGAGTGGCAATCGTGTACGGTATTATAGCACGGCAGTCGTGGGCAGAAAAATATAGAAAAACAAAAACAAACGGTCGGTAAAGATAAAGAAAATCGCCCGGAGGTGTTATAGTTTTTGCGCCGGCCCTGCTGCACGTGTAATGTCTTATTTACCATCAATTACGATTCGTATTCCGCGAGAGTTGAATACCAGGAATTACAACAATTACGTAACAAGTATTACGTTCGATTCCATTTTAGATGAATTATTGTTTGCAATTCATCCAGTTTTTAGTATTTTAATTTCGTAAATTTTTTTCAGCAGTCGTTAATCACACGAATATTAAATGTTAAAAAAAATATATATTTGGATATTATTTATAGGTAGGTACGTCATATCTGTGGCTCAGTGGTGTAAGAAGGTCGACGTCAAAATAGCACATTTTTACGAAGACGAATAACTTAATTGGCTAATTTTTAAAATGTATTATAAAATGTCTGGGGCTTATAAAATAAATTGTTCACAGTTTAAGTTTTAGAGACCAATGTGTCATTTTAACACAAAAATTTATTAACGAAACGAAACAAATAAAGTTCAATTTTATCAAAATATAAAATATATAATATATAATTTTAATAATATCTACATATTATTCTATACATATAATATTATAGTTTTATAGTAGTACAAGATTTCATATTATTTTATTTATATTATTCGGTATTCAGATAATATGTTATACAAGTACTGTATATTATACTATTTATAATATTATAAAAGTCTAATATTGATTTATGTACTAATTATTTGATTAAAATAATTTTATACTTATAACAAATATACAAATTATATTTGTCTAATATTTATTACATATAAAATGTCTTACCATATGATTATTGATCATTGAAATTCAGGCTTAAAATAGTAATAAAATTCAATTAAATTATAATATAACTAATATTATAAAAAAAAAATATTTTTAACGTTTAATTCAAATCATAAAATTTATTTTTTTTATTAATTTGTTTTTACATAATATCATAATAATATACCATGCCTATAATTATAATATATATGCATAACGAAATAAAATTATATATAAATATCAAATAAAGTTTTAAGTTAATTTAACGTGTAATAAAATTTTCAGTTGTTATATAAAGTTAATAATCATATAAGCATAATTGAACTAGTTTAAAACTGTTTATTCGAAATGATTTTCTGAGTCGGCGATTCCCTTAAATTGTTCTAGTTCTTTACTATGTATATGTTATAATTTTAACAGCAATACGTAATTTATATCATCTAAGAAAACTTGCAGCTTCCTAGAAATAAATATATTTAAATTTAGTATTTAGAGTTTATTGAACTTAACTTTAATTATATTCTCTTATCAGTCTTAATTATAAATTTATAGATATCTGATATCGATATTTTATTTAAACTATTGGAAAATTTTACTATTTTATATGTTATGAGCAATATAAATATTACAGTACTTTAAATTTGTGGTTATAAAGTAAACATTGTTACATAAGTATTGAAATGCTTATATAATTCATATCACTAGACCAGTAGTATTATTATATTCTATGTTGTATATTATTCAATATTCTAATTTTATAACGTTTAATATTAGGTAATATAATTTAAGATTTTGATAATACTATTTAATTATTAGATGATTCTGTTTATAACTAATGTACATTAACTGCTGCAGGATAGGTATCTTCTATAATTTATTGTATTATTTATGTCATACCTACTACGTTCATTAATAATAATAAGGCTCAAGTCATTGCTAAATGTCATTTTCATGATTTTAAATACTATTTGTTACTATTCAATTGAAATATAATTTCTGAATTATTTTAAAGTATATAACACAATTTAAAAAAATATAATATACGAGTAAATCATTATTTGATATTTTCATTCTTTATATTTTATGATTAATTTTATAACATATTATAAATATTAATTTCAAATAAGTCAATATTAAGATCAAAAGATCATGTGAACAAATATGTATTTTTAACAAAAAGTAAGAATACTATTTTATAATTAATTGAAATAATTGTACTATAATTATGTTATATATATATATATATAAATTATAATAATATAAAATACTAGTTTTTTTTGTTCCTTTATTGATTAATGACGTCCATATTTAACATCATAATTCATAATTGTATTCAAATATAATATGTAACGCTGATTTTTAATATTATTATTACAATATCATCAATAATGTATGACTATGAATTTCCAATTTATTCAAGAATGTTTTGAAATATAATACGTATTTTTCATTTGGCAATAATTAGAATACAATTTATTATTAAATTTATAAATTTATTTTATTTAAAACACATAATATTTATAATATTTATAGTTTATACACATAGCTATTATAGTTCATTCTGACATTATCGTGGTTCTCCTTATCGTGTGTGTCTATTTATTATAATTATCGTACTCTGATTTTGATTTCACGTCGTACAAGTATAAATAATATTATTATCGAATACTACACGTTGTGTGTGTGTATTGTGTAAATTTAATGAATATAAAAGCTACGTTCTCAAGACAAATAGATATAATGATTAGTGTTGGATAAATGTAATTTACATTCAGCCAATAGACATATTTTCGTTTGAATTATGTGAACCCCTGCCTGGGTATTTGTTTAATTATGCGTTCTAAACTTTTCACCATACACTTCAACGACAATTCGTGTGCATATTTACTGTGTGAATTATGAAAATCCGTTGTAATACCCGGCGCATCCCTAGACGCCGCCGACGAGATACGGAGATTAGAACGTATTGCCATTAGCATATTATATGAACCGCAGAGATTGAAACGCCACCGAGTAAAAAAATAAGTAAAATTATTGTAACAAGTGACAGGCCGATTTTCGAAAAGTTGATTATTTTATTATAATTTTAACTCGACAGCATTATTATGAACAAAAATAAAGTTATAACCTCAGTTAGTAAAATATTCATATTTTAATTTACACCCGACAATTCGCTCCGTTCGTGGAAAACGAAAGTTTATATATATATATATATATATAATATATATTATTAGTTGGTTATAATATTTAGAAGATTCAAACTCGAATTTTTCTTTTATTTTTATTCATAAGATTTCTTGGAAAGGATTAACAATAATAAAAGAGACCACGTTAGAAATAAAATTATAATATAATAATTATCTGAAATATTATATAAAACGAACGCAAAATATACTTAGATTATTTTGATAATCTAAAATTTATTTCTATAAGATCATAATTTTTAAATTTATACAATCATTTTCATAATATGATTTCATAATCTATTTCAATTTTTTATTATTATTAATATGAATTTAATATGTGATAAAATAATAAGTGTAACAATAATTTTAATGTTACACAGATAACGAATACAGTTGTATGTATACGTATTATAAATACGAATCACTACAGATCATTCAATGATTATAAGATATTTTTTTTATTTAGGTATATTTATAATTAAAAATTATTAATTATATAGTTTTTATTTCCTAGTTAGTCAAGTCAAAATGTATTATAGTTTTCTCCATAAAAATAATGACATGTATAGTCTTCATAGATTATAAATTATAATGTACCTATGTATGATAGGATACATATTAAGGACTTACTAAAAATTATTACAATAAATTATAATTTACAGTAAGTAAACAGATTTACAGCTATGAATAATAATAATAATACAATACAACATAATTTAATATAAAATTTAATTTCAAGTTTACATATTTTCTTTTTGAAAGATTAATTTAAAAATGAAAGATTACATTTCTTAGAATTACTTCAGTTCTCAAAAATGCATTATTAATTTTTTTATTTATCATACATTTTTGTTTCAGATGTAAATATCATAGTAGGTATAAATCATAAATCATCATTAAAAAAATAAGAATATTTGATTCTTTTTAATGAATAACAATATGTTTAGAGCTCTATCCTCATTCCTCACGGGACGCCTATGATAATAAACGAAATTACAAACATCACGATTTATTTTTTCACCAGAATAAAATAAATAATATTTTCAAATATACATTGTTTTATACTATTTAAATATTAAAAATCATAATTAATAAACATGCTTTAAATTTTAATTTTACTACTTTCTCTGATTCTTAATGGGTAATATTAAAATATAATAATTAATTAATATATATACGAATGATAAAACTATAACTATGTGTAGGTACCATAAATTATATTTTTTTAAATTAATGTTCAATAACATATTTTTGTTTAGAAGTTTGATTATCCTAACAATACAATATTTGCTAATTCAAATCATTATTTCATTATTGCATTCTAGTTATAAATCATCATAGATTATTTTATATTTTAGATTCATTGTAAATATTACTCGTAAAATATTATAATATATTTTATTGTTTTTAAATAATACATAAATATTAAACAAATAAAATATTTTATCAATCTATTATCTATAAGTGAACATCAGTAAACAAATTTTAATTAAAATGTCTATGTCTATGTTTCTTTCTTTCTTTCTTTTTTTTTTTTTTTTTAATTTATCATTTTAATTCATGTTTAGCGGTCTGAAGAAATAATTGAAGAGATCATTTCATATATTATATGTATATTCTTTTTTGCCTCTTTGAAAATTATAAATTATGAGTTTCAATTTTACTTGAATAAGACGTTTTGATGTTTATTTTAATCAAAAATGAGTATAGAAAATATTTATTTATTTTATGTTTTTCTAGTTTTTGCACACCTAGAAATTAATTTTTATGTTCACATTAAATTCCACTACACAATAAACACTAACTTTGAAGATGCATAATTACGAGTACTATAGTTCATGACCTTTAATCATTTTCATTTTATATTATTTTTATAGTAATAGAAAAAAACGACAATATGACAATAAAATAATATATTATGATATAATATTTTTTTAAATTATTTATAAATGTACCTACATTATATTTATGATAATATATTCTATTTAGTGAAAATTTAAAAAAAAATTATATCACTTTATAAAATATTATAACTAAATATAAAATTAAAAATTATTAAATGGCTACCTATGTAATTATAATAATTATAATAATTATTATTGTATAATAATAATTTATTAATTAATTATTTAAATTGGAGAATGTTAAATGGTACCTATTTAATATAAAAATTTAATTCGAATTATTTATCATTATAAATCAGATAGTTACTATTAGAAATAATACTAAATATTAGAAACATACTATAGAAATTATAAAAAAAAATAATTTTGTAAATTCAATTAATATAGTTATTAGCAAATAGTGTAGTTTGTTCAATGTTCTTTTTTTTTTTTTTTCAAAACATTTAGTTGGTTTTTTCATATTACGTTTAAAAGTATTTTTTTTCTTCGCCACTATAACATATGCTATTAAGTCTAATTAAGTCTTTCTCTCCGGCGAAATAATGACCGAGAAGAACATTAATTTCACATTTCCATCATTAGTATCTGATCAAATTTTCAAACATAATTTACAATCAGTTTAATTGTTATTAGTAGTAAGTATTACATTTCATTAGAAGTATACCTATAAATAGCCTGATTTTATTATAATATAATTTAATTAATACTCGCTTTGTACATGCAGAATATAACTACGATAATAATATTATCTATTTTTATAAACGGTGAAACGTACAGTGTGAACAGATTTACAATTATTTAATATACTACGCTCTCATTTTGACGGCTATAACTGATGATCCTGTTTACCCTACAACTTATTAATTCGTTTTATCAAATATTTAATCGATAACAATTGTGATAATATTACCTATATATAATTTACGTGCGTATTTTCGATTGAAATATTGTTTTATTGAGATTAACCAATAAATTTAATTCAAATAATTTGTACATTAAATTCCATTTACCTAGTCTCAAATGCAAAAATCGCTAATATTAATTGATTTACTAACTATACAAAATTATAAATATTAATTATATAAAAATATTTATTTTTTTGTTAATTTATATTATTATGTACCTATGTTCGTACAATAATTATTGTGAAAATTATATTTAAAATGATTATACTCGTAAAAAAAAAATATATATATAAAAAAATATTTTTTTATTTTTAATATAAAAACATTTAAATTTTGTTCTTATTATAATATTTTGAATGATAATCATGAAAACTTATTAGAAATTTAGAAAGTCAATTCTTTTATGATAACGATAATCATAAATTATATATTATTAATAATATTTTTTTTTATTTATATTGTTACAGGTGAGTAAATGATTCAATTATTTTGTTATATTTGGAATAGTAACATGTAAGTGAATAAATTGAATAACTATTACAATTTTACTTTTTAGACATCATTTTTAAAGAATATTTGTCAATAAAATATATTATTATATACAAATATACAATATACCTAGTTATTTTGTTATAATATGTATATACGAGTATATTAATTTTAATTAATTTCTTGTACTGGATCATAATTAATTTATATAATTTGTGTAGACCAGTAAATATAATAAACTATTATAATATAATAAAGCCAAATATCATAAATTGAAATATAAACAAATAATTTTCATTTTAGAAAGAATAAAATTCTTGAAAATGAAATGTTATTACATTGTTAATTTAATTAAAATGCAAATATTTTTCAAATAACCTAATTGTTATTTACCTTATTGATAACTTGATTGTTTTATTAAGTAATTAATTATTACTTTTATTCATAATAGATAATTAATAATTTCGTAGATTTTTAAGATTTAACATATTATTTTATATTTTACAAAAAATATATTTTATGAAATATGAAATTTGAATTTTAGAATTATGTACATATTATATATATTATATATATCTGTATAAGTTATAATAATATACTCTCCCGTCTATTTATAATATAATTTTAATTTATAACGTTAATTATTAGTAAAATAAAACTGTTAATTTTTACATTTATTTATAAACATTATTGTATTTTAATAATTCAAATTTATAATTATATCGAACTATGGTTCATAAAAAGTTCTATAACAATATTCGTTTAAAGGTAATTATTTTTTATCTTTGGATTATTTCACAATATAATTATTTCATATATTATTTCATATTTATCTAAAATATTATGAGTACCTACCTTATACATTCATTTTATTTACTATAATATTTTTCCATATAGTATGAATATTAATATAATAAAATCGTAACAGATGAATATTAATTAGGTAATAATATTATTTTAACTTTAAATGTTGCAGTTATAATAATAATAATTATTATTACATTTTATTTCTATGTGATTTAGTAGTTTTTTACAATTAAAAATAAATAAAAATAAATTATATAAGTAATAATAAAATATAATCGAAAATTCGTATAATTTTATTGGAAGAAGATAATAGTATATAAATGTTATATAATATACTTGTATGAAATTTAATATTAATTTTTATTTCCTGAAAATAGTTAAAATATATTTTACTTCCAAGAAAATATAATTTATTATTTGGAATACTATTGTATAGTTATCCATCTGACACGGTAATTTTTACCCAATGTCTTCTTTTTATCAATAAATAACTTTCTATTATCCTGGAAAGATAACACTTTATTTATTTATTTGACTTACTTTACCAAGAGTCACTACGTACATACACTACGTAATATGACATTTGGCTCTTGGGCATATACCATATTTCACAAAATATGATGTAGGTACCTACGATTTATTTTATTTATCATGTTTATTTATCAATAATTATTATTAAGTCAATTTATTATTACATCGGTAATAAATTATCACATAATGACAATGTATATACTTTATAATATATTATTATGATCATAATTTACCATCTTAACAATGAATGAAATGATAATATCTAAACAAGGCACAGATGGTTTTGTTTAAAACTTATGATAATAAAACTTTTCACGTAAAAATACCGTTACACGTGTTAAAAATATAGGTGTATTTTACACGAGTATAATTTATTCTGAAAAAGAAAAAAAACTATTTTCTTTTTTAGCCTCAGATCCTACTGCAGGCTTATGATAATGTGACCGATATCTCATTTTGTATCACAAGCATAATAATATGTGTATGTGCTAAGTTTTTAAGTGTAAATTTTCCAATATTACCCTTGAGGATGTATTTCTTGTTTTATTGGTATATTTTTGTTCGAGTACCTACTAAAGGTATTTCAACGCTCTATTTTCTAACATTTTTTCTATCCGTTTACAACAGTAATTTTTTACTGTTTATGTAAATGTATATTTTTTTTTGAAAACGATGTAGTATCATAGTAATTCTCAAAAGATATCGTTACTTAATAAAAATTGTATTGAACTATTTTTTCGCTACCTACTATAATTATTATACTTATGTAAAACTATAAACATGTGGCAAATATATAAAATTAAAGATAATAATGAAAATAAATAAAAGCTTTAATTTGAATGTCATATTAATTTTTAATAAAATCATTTGTATTTATTAGTTTATTTTTTGCTTCTCATTCGTAATATGCTAATTAATGTTCATTCTACGACATTTATTATACAATACAATATAAAATTATGGTATGAAGACAATAAAAAATGAATATTAATTATAAAACAGTGATTATTTAATAAAGATAATAAAAATATCGGTTGAAAAAAATAGCCCTGTAAATTTATCAGAGATGATATATATTTAATTTACATAATATTAGTGTATTACATATAAACAAGTTTATACGAACTCAATAGTTTTTATATTTAATTATAATACATACGAGTATACTATATTTTGTATCAAATAATTTTAAATTTTTATTACAATTAATATAAGTAAATAATATAGAAATAATAATAAAGACCGAACTTTTCAAATGATTTCTCTTGGTTTTAATTCCACATCCTAAGAAATTATTGTTAGAATATAACAAACTATAGTTTGGTACTCGTCTGTATTATTATAATAATTAATTTGTTTCAATTTATTTATTTATAAAAGTAAATACAATTTGGAACAGATTTATTTAATATTTACATAGGTACATTAAATACATTCCCTTATATTAGGTAAATACTAAATACTTGTATATAGGTAATATATTATGAATATCACAGATCTACTTAATGCAATATTATTATAAATAATTAATCTTTTTGAATGCTGATGTTTTAATCTATTATTTATTACTTAAACATAATTATTAACCTATGTACTAAAGAAAAATTATAATAATTTTAATTTTAAAGTTATTATATTTTTAATTATAACTTATTTATGGAATATATTATTTGTATCATACAAATTTAATGTTTCGACTTTCTAATATTATTAAAATGCTGATTTCTACGAATTTTTATCGTAGAATAAAATAAAATAAAATTTCTGACGTTAATTTTTGTAATTGTTTTACAATGTACATATACCTACCTGTATGATATAAATATATATATTTAATTAATTGATTTCTATAGAAAATTACATCCAGTACCTATATTAAAGATGGTTAATTAATAAATTAATACTAATAACTAATAATAGACTATAATTAATATAAATACATTAAAATTGATAAAAAAAAAAAATTTCATGTTATAACCTACGAATATAATGGGTTTGGGTCAATGACTGACAAGACAATGAAGCAAACACTAAATAAGTTAATAACAATATACCGACATGGATAATCGATCAACGATCAATGTAATATATACGATTAACAGAATAGTAAATATAATAAGTAATTAATTATTAGTCATTACTCATTACAATTAATTTCTTTAATAAAAAAAAAATTCCTTAAAAGCAACACCTAATTAAAATAAGAAGCCGACCCATAAAAGTCATCATGCAAATACTTACTATATTAAATTTTATTATTATGTTATATTCAACTTTCAAATTTCATAAACCTTCAAAAAAAAAAAAAGTTATTTGTTTAAAATATGATTCAATTTAAAATTTAATAAAGATAATAATATCTATATATTATTATAATTTTTTATCCGATAATTTAAAATAATACTGCATTCAAAAATCGTATTTTTTCATGAAAATATTACAATAAGAAAGTTTATCTGAGACTCACTGTTTGTATAGTATATATATATATACCATACCCAGATATAATATATTTAATATTTTATGTATTTATTCTTAATTTATTTGGTGTTTACAAAATTACTTGACTTTTATTTGACAGATTACATTTTACGTTTTAAGTAGAAATATTTTAAGAAATTTTATTAAAAATTTAATTATATAGAAATATACCTAACATAATTTATAGTTTATATACAAAAAAATTTCATTAAGTACACCTTCGCAATTATGTATATTTTGAGAATTTTTTCTTTTGAAAATAATTTAATTTATCTTTTATTCTTATAAATTTGTCCAATAATTTGTACTTTATACTTATCAATTAATACTTTTCTTGTTGTGATTATTTACTTCTCCTATACATAATTATTTATACTCCTTAAATGAAATGAGTATTAATAATAAATTAATATTTATAAGATATTTATTTTAATTGATAATAAATAATATTAAACTGTTTTAAAATTTGTATAATTGTACCATGTTTAAAAACACGAATTTAAATTATTTAATCTTTAAAAACAAATTTAACACATAAATAATAGTTTGATGATCATTCATGAAATATTTATGTAATAACTAATAACAAGATACTATTAACATTTAACAACATAATAATATGCAAATATTATTCAAACATTATACCTACCTCTACCTTACTAAAATTTATTTAAAATGATACAGTCGATTTACTTTGAAAAAATATGACTATTTTCAATTTCATTCAAAAAGATAAAGTTATAAACATAAACATAAACATAAACATAAACATAAACATAAAAATAAAACATACAATTCTCACCAACTAAAACATTTATATGATAAAATATATAAATTAGATCATTGAATAACTTCTTATTATGTATGTTTTGAATATTATATCTTAGCCTGGAATATATGAATTTTGAACATAACTAATATTTACTTTTTTTATTTTGTTCTTTATAATATTATATTTTTTAACGTTTCTATTAAATTAAATACGAGTGAATGGACCATTCACAAAATTTTAAGAAAAAATCAAATGTCTTTTTTTTCATAAAACAAATTTTTTTTCGTTATATTACGAGCAATATAAAATTTTCTCTCTATTGTGAAATTAGTTCTTACTTAAGGAAAAACTTATTACTTATTATAATACTTCCAGTGTAGATTATATTAAACTATATACCTAAATATAAGATTTTATTTTATGCTAACAAAAATTTATAAACGTACGTATTTCTAATTTGATATATTAAATATATTAAGGTAGCATTTGAAATAATTTATAAATTAATTTATTAATTATATAATCTCTTTAGACATTTCAAAGTTATTTTTAATTTCATTATACAGCTTTCAAACATATGACATGTAAATTTATTTAATTTCTACATTATGTAATATATTATTTCCATGTTATCATTTCATAAGGTCTTTAATTTAATATTGTCTTTGTTATTTTTTAACAAATAATAAATATAATTTTATGGTACTCTATGCCATTACACATCAAATATCAATCATGAATAATTAATGTCTACATAACCAAATGAAATAAACTTTAACTGACGTACCTGTGTTTTTATAAACACAAATTTCGGAATAATTTAATATAAATAAATAATATTTATCGATAAGCAATATTATAAATTAGTTTTTAAATAATAAAAATAAAACAATTCTTCGTCTATATTACTTTATATCTATAAATACTCTAAATATTTCTGATAAATAATGTACCAATACCGAATACCCTTAAATAGTAAATTAAAACTAATTATAAATTATAATTTTGCCGTCTAGTCTTTCTATTTTGTATGAAATAACAATAAATAAAGTTAGTGATATTTTTTACGTAACATTGTTTTCAGGGACTGTTGCGTCTAGCGGTTTTAGACAGGAAGTAATTTGCATATACTGAGTTTTCGGGGGACTCATTTCCAGTTTCCGGATTTCTGGTCTCTCCTTTCCTAAACATCCAAGTCCACTGGTAAGGAAATCGCGGTCACAACTTTGGCAAGGCTTTATAATGCGGTGTTTCATCTCCGGTCTGCGCATCATAAATAATACTATCTTTCAAATGAAAATAATAATCGTGTACATTTAAAACAATTAATAATTATATCTATTTCAATGTATATATTAAAATAATATCAACTATATAATTCTCTAAATATTATTTTTTAACGCAAGAAAATACAAGTTATAAATACTTATTTCCTTTTAATGATTTCTAATTTAGGTTATGTAAACTAATAAAAATAAATTTTAGTTAATAATTTATAATAATTTCTCTAATATAATATTATTAAATATTAAATTGTATATTTAGTAAGAATTTATTACTAATTTATTGGATCCTATACATACAAAGATCATGGTATATACAACAATATACAAGAAGGATACTGCTATCATAGATTAAGGGTCGGTGATCAGATAAATAAACAATACCGGTTTAACATTGAATTTGAATTTTAAATTTGAATAAAAAATATTATTATAACATACGATATGTTTATACTTGACACTAGGAATAAGGAAATCCATTAATAAATTGTAGTACCTATACCATAAATATAACGGAAATAATTTTTTATCTACAATAAATTCATTATTTATGAAATACACTTTAAGAAATAAATAAGAAAAATATCTATTGTTAAATAAATAATTCTATATAGAATAATAAATAAATTACTGCAATATGTATCGATTGTATTTTAAAAAATGACAATTTTATTTACTATTTTTATGAATTAGAAATTAATTTTAATATAATGATTTTAGAAATATTAATAATTACAACAATAATTATACACTTTGTCTAAATAATATAATATACAATCTATAGAATAATATAATACGAGTATATTATTATATTATTATATTTATATTATTATTATCCTATTTATTAATATATATTATATTAATCTAAATATAATAGCAGGAATTTAAATGTAACATACTACAAAATATCATACATGTTTTACAGTACAAATAATAACAATAATTAGTAATCTACTTGATATTTGAGGTTATATTATCATCCTATATATTGTATACTAAAAAAAAAATATTCATCAAATTACTAACCTTTAGTGAAATAAATGACGAGTGATATTCAATTTCCTTTGTTCGAATGGCATAAAAGAAAAGGATCATCATGATTGTTCGGGAGTTATATAAAAATACAATATTATAAAAAGTTTTTCAGGAGAATATAAAAAGGTATACTTAAAGAAAATTATTTACCTTATTGAACTCAAGTAGAAATAAAAATACATTTATCCAAATATTTGATAAGAAATACGATAAATAATTGTTAGCCATTTCATTATAATATAAATTTCAAAAGATACATAGAGAATAAAATATTTAAGTCGAAACAGATTAATTAAATGTCGCCATTTAATTGAAATAGAAAAATATTAATCTTCATTTAATATTCTTTTATTTTTAAACGAATTAAAGATTAGTTGTTATAAAATTTAACAAAAAAACCCATACAAAATCATGTCTAATTATCTTTTCATATATCGATAATTAAAAATAAAATAAAGTTGTATTAGAAACTATACTAAATATTAAAATAATAATTGTCAATTATTATCTTACCTAACCAAAACCATCCACCAAACCTATTCCTTCGTAAATATTTTATTTTAGATCATTATTTTTTTTTTGCAATACTGTCCACTAAAATATAACTTTTATTGCAAGCCAGACTCTTTCAATGTATCATGTTCATTCTACGTAGTTCCTGCGTATTCTACGTACAAAAGACAAAATTCTAAGAGTTTCAACTCTATACGACTATTTGATATCAAAGGTACGCAAGCTTTTATACAATACATATAATATATCATATTCGTTCGATATTTACGACGAAAGTACACACGCACGAGTTATTACCATAATAATAATAGTAATAATAATAAATAATAATGATGATATAATAATAATAATAATAATAATAATAATAATAATAATAATAAATAAATACATATTAATATTAATTAATAAACTGAAAATGAATAAAGAACATTTTTAATTTAAAATTTACATTGCTATGATATAAAAAGAGACAAAATATTTTAAAATAGTTATTTTGCTCAGAATCGTTTTATCGAACACACCATATTATTATTATTATTATTATTATTATTATTATTATTATTATTTTTATTATTATAATTATTATTATTAAATACGTTAATGTTCAACGAAAGGTCTGGAAATTTCACTACACAAAACAGCAGGCCTTCTGTTTCCTAAAGTTACCATACACATGTAGGTCCAAGATTTCCGGTCGCTTCCATTGCTAAAACGAGCGGCTTCAAGTAGAGAATTAGTAAAAAATAAAACATATCATACAGTGTAATTATAAGTATTTATATTTTATTATTATTATATTGATATTACAGTTCCAAATGGTGTTCATCTAAATCCAAAATAAATCATTAATCATTTGGCATATAAAACTATAAAAAATTGTAAGAAAATATTCTGAGACTTAATATTTTAATAATAAGATTTATGATGTAGACAGAACAGGAAAAAATGACTTGATATATTATTTAATTATGATTAAAATTTCTTCTTTAGCTATTTATAAATACTGGGAAAGGTTTTTATTGAATTTTGAACTAACGAAAAGAATCAACATGTTATTATTATTATAATTTTAGTTGTTACACAAAGTATATAACAAGTTATATTAATATTGGGAACAAAAGAACTTAATTATCAGAGAAATTCCGATAAAAAGAAGTTTTATTAATTTTAATAATTTAATGTGATAATATTATACCAGTAAAATTATTCTTTATAATTATAAAAATATATTGTGTAAAAACAAAAAAATATTTTACATTTTCATGCAATAACAAATTGTTTATTGATTATAAAATAGTTAGTAGGTAACCTACTAAGAATAATAATGTATAATCATAAATTAATTTAAGTTTTTACTTAATATTTTGTTAATAAATAAAATAAAATAAATTTATATGTTATATGTTATAATATGGAAGTATTATTAACAATTCTCATCGTCATCTTTTTTTATAAATTATTAATGAACGAATAAAATATAATATTAAAAAAGCTAATATATATATATATATTTTATATAAATTAAACAATTTTATAAAATTTACTTTGCAATTTGTAAACATTTTTATTTATTAATTTATTTTACATCTGATGACAACAAGTTTAAAGAGTGTATTTATTAAAACATTTTACTTTTTATTATTATAAAATATATATTATTTAATTACCTATTTATTTCATTAAGATAATAGTATGTTATGTATATCTACAGTTTATAATTAAATTATAACTATTGCTCGTAGAATTTTTATCGTTTGTGGCATTTATGATTTGATTTTTCAACACTTTAAAAATTTATATTAATATATTTTTTTCTGTTAGTATTATTTTTCTTTTTTTTTTACATCAATATGATATATTATACAATTAAATCATCATAATTCATTATATATTACCTTGATTTACTCGAATAATATTTTGATTTTTGAGTTTATATAACTTTATTCGTTAGTATTATTGTTTTTAAAATTTACATTATTATTACTACAATAAAAGTAATTTTTTCATATATAAAAATATTGATTAAAAGTAATAATATTAATTTGAGTTAAAAAGAAAGCTATTCTATGTTATTTATAAACAAATATAATCAATTTTTCTTACCAGAACAATGGAAATCTTATTTTATAATAATTATTCTATGAACTGACATACATCCCATATTTGCATGGACAATTCTTAGAACACGGACAAAACTATTTGAATGGCACATGCCCAAGGGCGTTACAGCTTACTGAACTAATTAGTGTCAAGTAGAAACAGACAACTTTAATATAACAGCTGTGGCCAACTTACTTGTATAACATAATTTTTCATTGTATAATATTAAAATTAAAAATGACTTACAGTATTTCTATTTCTCTTTTTTTATCTTATAATTATATATTGAAGATATAAGATATATAATTATTAAAAATAAAATATAAACGTGACGAGTTATTTTACTGAACATATAAATTTTAAAAGGTATACGAGTAATATAATAGTCAGTTCATTTACCTAATTAAAAATGACATTCGGAATGATATATTTTTCACGAAAATATTGAAATATTAGAAAGCTACATCTAAAACGGGTGAATAATACATTTTTCAGAAAAATTAATAAGTAAAACCATTTTATTTCGTACTTTTCTGATAATTTTTGGAATAGAATTTTATGCATCTAAATATTCATTAATGACAATACCTAACCTATATTATAATACTATTTGTGGCAATTATGTTAGAACGGCGTTATATATAGGCAATTCTACTACATGTATGTCTTGGACAAAATATTAATTGATTATTTTAATAATAATATTACTCATTTTCATTCATAGAAATATTTATGATAATTACAGTAATATAAAATATGAATGCAAAAATTGTAATTATTATTTATTAATTGTATTTAATTATGATAAAATTTAATTGATGGGTATAGCGTATAGGTATTTGATCTTCAAAATATTATATAAATTAAATAATTAATATGTATTTTGATTAAAAATGAAATTGTTTATTATAATAAAAGTGACTAAGACTTAAAGATAAAATAAATGGTTTAAAAAATTTTAGTTACAAAATATTATGTAAATAATATATTTTTACAATAAATATATCATATTATTATTTACGATATAATATATTTTTATTTTATTTTAAAATTGTGATTTGAACATTATTTAAAATAATTAAAAGAAATATTTTAAACATTTCAATAATTGTTTTGTTAAACAAGTATAATAATGTTCGAATTAGAGTATTATTATTTCATAGGCCGGATAATTTGTATCAGTAGAAATTTACATTTACACTATTAATTATATTCTTGAAATATATTTGTTATTTAACGATACAGATGATTATGTATATGAAATTTAAACATAAACATATAAAACCTTTGTACATAAATTATAAAAACTTATATCGGTATTCTGTGATCATTAAAATAGTATTATGCTTATATGATTAATGATTATAATATAGGTATGGCAAAAAGAAGTTACATTTTATGCAATGTTTGATGATATGAATCCGTGTGAGTACGAATTATAATTATTATTAAACTATATAGTCTCCCTATGTTATCTTGCGTTTTCATTCATTCAATATTATGAAATTAAATTTAAAAACTAAATGAATCTAAACTACCTATTATAAATTATGTATGGAAATGGAACGCTCGTGTATAAACGTTCTCGTAATTTCCTATTGTATTGTTTTTCTTTTGTCAAATCTATTATGTTAAACAATTGTTAAAAACAATATTTATATTTTAAAAAGCCACGTCACAAAAAGTGTGTTACGTATAATAACGAAATCTACCTGTATGCACACGGTTAATGGCGAAAGGCAGAATATACGTTAATTGTATTTTGGACACGTGGTTACGAAAACGTGAGTTACTATATATAAGTAATTATTAAAAGATAAGAAGTAAACTTAAAAAGGGGTAGTTAGTTTTTAAACAGGTCGAAAACCATAAACCCGACCCGACCAAACTTATATTTTTCCACACGTATCGGTGTTTTAAACGTTAATGTCCGTGAAAATTTATTGTTTTGTCATATGTTATCCTCCACATGCAGTTATTTTAAACTCAGCAATCGAGGAAAATACAGCACGTAAATCCGCTATAGACGCGCGTTGCTATTACAATAATACCTCTAACTACAAAACAAGGGTATAACGCCGACGCTTATAAAACGCTGTGTGTCACTAACCGTCTTTGATTTATCGCCGTCCCCTCTTTCGGTGTCTATATTAAAAACCATTAATAATCCAAAAACCACAAACGTTATAGTGAATTAATCCCGTAAGTTGAGGAACGATCATCGGCGATGGTGTTCTGCAGTCCTGCAATGGAGAAGGGTAAACCCTGCTGGACACGCTGATTACGAGCGAACATTTTTGCATGCGTTTTTCCATATAGTACCTACGTAGTTGCGGTTACTAAAATAATAATATGTACCACGGTCGTTGGTCAGCATACTCACTCTTTACTTCAACAGCCGTATTGATTTTAACACGCGACTGGACGTAATTCCCGAATACCATATTATGTAGATTAGACACGGCCGCGAATTATAATATTAATTTGCATAAAATATTGTGTAAATTATATTAATATTATATTGTATTTATGTTGTAAGAATTATTTCACACCCGCGGTTAGATAAAATGTCCCATTTTCGGGTCTATCTTTCCAGACGCATTTCACAGTCGTAGTTGTCATACAATCGCACGTTTCCGTTTATACCGTCGTACGTTAATTATTTAACAACGTGACTTCTTGTACAATATAATAATGGAAATACATTATACATTCATAACATAAATTTTGTTACGTGAAATGTTATTTATTGTACTACGATATATTTTATTTAAATAGAATTATATTATATTTTTAAATACACCCTAAAAAAAAAAAAAAAAAAAAATAGTCCTATAAATACAAGAAAATAAACGTGCGACGTATAGTTATTTGAAAATATACGAAAAATGGTAATATTTTATATTATATTATAATCGATAATGGTAATTTTACTTTTTAAATTCTAATTAGGTATAATAATTTATTATCGTTTAAATGGTTTATTCATTTGTCATCCATTGAAATCCAATAAATTAATGTTATAAAAGTTTTATATAAAATATTATTTGATTTATTTTAAAATAATCTAGTCATAATTTATTATTATGCAAAACAAAATCATTTTCTCTATTTGTTATTTAATTTTTATTGAAAACGATTCATTTAAATTGACATTATTACTTTTTATACGTAACCAATATTAATTTAATTTATTAGAAAATATGAATATATATTTTTTAAATATCTACATTTCATCTTACCATCATGCTTACAAGATAAAATAATTATTAATTATGAATTTTCTCCCATTGGTGTTTATCTTGAAATGATAATTTTAGATAAACACTAAAATTAAAAAATCATTTCAGAAGAATTTAAATTGTAATCATATATCAATTAAATATTATAGCCACGTAATGTGGATTTGTGATTTTTAATTTAAAATTAACATTAAATTCTTAACTATTATATTTATATATTTACTTTTAACTTTATAGATGTATTTGATTGAGATAAATTATGCTTATATGCTTACAAATAATAAAACAATAATATTTACTTTTTTTTAAATAATTTAAATTTAAAATAATTTAAATTTTTTTATTTACTTATAATTAGTTTATCCTTAGAAATGTATTAGATGAAAGTAAAGATATTTTTTTTAGCCAAATGATCGGGTACTTCATGTATAATAGGCTTTCAGTAGAGAATTTCGTTAAATTGATACCTACTTTATTTGAATTATTAATATACAATATTCTACAAAAATGTTCCTAGTAGATAGAAAAAAAAGTTTTATATATGAATGTTACAAAGTAACTTAATAAATAATTAATTTACTTTAATAAAACTATTATTTTTATAAGTATCGTTTTAAGATATAATAAATTTTTTTTTTTTTTTTTTTAGCTTATATCTCTTTTAAAATATTGTTCTATAACCGAAAAACTAATGATTGACAATCTTTATTATTTACTTTATCCAGTCGTGTTATTAAAACACAGTACAATATAATATAGAATAGATTGATTTTCAAAATGTTAAACATTATAACTTGTACTTAATAATATTTATGAGTTCTGATATTATTAAATTATTATTAAAGATTTACATATTTATTTTAAATGAAATATTTATGTCTCAGAATTGTAAATTTATAGAATAATTTTGGGGTTTCTTAAAATTCAACATATTTAAATTTGAAAAATAATCCTTTTTTTTTAGTTGAAAAGAAAATATTTCATAAACTACATATTATTAAAAAATAAATCTCTTTATTACAATATATATGTCACAATTAGAGTATGAAATGGTATTATTTATGGAATACCTGGTACCCAGTTATTTAATGAATTTTACGATATTATTTAGTTATATCGTGTACTTACATTGGAAATTATTATTATAAAATAATTATTTGCTGTATTTATTAGATTAATTCATGACGTTTGAATCGATCGCTTGACGTTTTTCTTATCAATAATATGTGCGAGTTGTAACACGTCGAATAATGATAAAAATTATTTAAAAATAAAGTTAAGTTTACTATATTCGCACATTTATTGATAGTACTTGTCAATAGCAGTTCGATTACAGTTTTATTTTATTTAATTTTAACTACAGAAAATCACGTGTTATATTCAATAATTTTTAATTATATGCGTGTTTATAGTTTAGTACTAGCCCTAAAAATTTTGTAGGTATATGAAAAATATTACCGCAAGATAATTCGGTAAATTGTTATTTTAAACATTTTCTAGTTAGAGTATTTACATTATTTTAATGTAAATACTTTAACTAAAACAGTACGTAAATGTATAAAATATCTTATTTCATACATAAACGGTAACATTTATTATTATTATTATTATTATTATTATTATTATTATTATTATTATT